>JALPQI010000990.1:0-152424 GCA_025490895.1 Thaumatotibia leucotreta
CTTTTTCTCCTCTAGCTGGCGTAGTTGGATGTTTTTGTAGTATCTGATGTTATTTAAACAACAACAAACACTGTGATAAACTACGTTTTACGTCATATAGCCTCGTCCTATATCGTATGTAAAAACTCATCTGAGTAATTTCTTAGGGGCCTGCCACGTAAAATCCAAATGAAAAGAGTAGAAAAAAACAATTCTTTTATTTAGTGACATATTACAAAGACTCGTTAGGATATATATTTAATCGTAAAAATTATCATAAAATATATATTTTTTTATTGTAGTCTAGTATGGGAGTCACATTTTTTCATGAAGTGGTAGTGACTGTTAAATAATAATTAAGAAATCTGAAAAAAAAACATTCATGTTTTTAGTGGTATAGGTCAGTTTAAAGGGTGGAGAGTTAAAAAAAAGAAAGATTTTTTTGCCATACAAATTTGAATCACCCTAATATAGATAATAAAAGATGGAAAATATATCTTGCGGTGACATACTGACATATCAATCATGTGCTAAGTATACAGGAAGTCCAATATTTGGATACTTATTCGTGAAGTACTGCGTCGAGCTTTCTTTTCATATATAAAAATATAGAAAATTAAGTTTAGGTAACGTTAACTCTCTGTACAGTGGCGTTCACAGTTGCATGGACGATTATGAATGAATTCATTCATAAACTGTCCATGCAATTTTGAACTCGACTGTACCTACATGGTTGTGACAATATTTTAACTCACAAATCAAAATGTGAAACTAATTTTAAATCGGCTCTTCGCACTTTGCTGCACACTGGGCTAAGTTACCTACTACTAATCTAGGGGTGGACGAATCGCATAGCGAAGTCCTATTTTCGAAAAGGGGTACAATTCTATGAACCCTCTTCTCGAAGAGGAGATGGGCGACTACCTACGTCGCCCATCGCTATTAAAAAACCCAAACCAAAAACCAACCAAAATTATAATAATTTAATAGCAATGCCAATCTCAATGAGATGAAAGCTATTGAAGACCTATTGAGATCTAAGTATTGCCCCTCTATTGCCCATGTGCAATAACGTACGTATGAGCGTTGATACCTACGTATAGGTTACGTATGTATTTGAAAATTTTGAAAGCAAATAATATAATGGCGTTAGCCAATGATGTATTTTACGTACTATTCTTAGGTAGGTAGCCCTAAGAATATTTCTTCGAAACATTTGTCCATGATGAGTACGCCGATAATTTATAGGTATTTACATAATTATTACTAACTGTATGTACACTACACACGGCAGCAAGCAGCAAACTTGAACGGTTACTGTATTATGCACCTTATGGGACCTTTTACTGAAAATGTTCACATAATGTATGAAAAAGTAAGTATAGTTCGGGATATATTATTTGACCGACTGTTATCTTATTTAGGACGTGCGTTAATTAATACTTACTAGACAATCAGAAGTCTAGCGCTTTTATATTGTTAATGATGCAAAACAAAAGGTCGTAAGTTAAGATAAGAGTCGGGCAAATAATATTTCCCGAACTTACAACAAGGTCTTGAATAAAATGCAGTTTTATTCATGGTAAGCGTCGAATTGTCAACAGCGCCCTCTAACCTTCTACTGTAGTACTACAATGAGTTACTTCTAATTTCAAAAGCTTTACACTAACAGTGTCTTGCAGAGCCATCTGTGATGTTTCTTGCAAACTAGTGATGATTCTGCAGGACGCTAATTCGTAAAATTACCAGAAGAGGGCGTTACACACAACCACAGAGTATAAAATTACAAAAACATTTGTAATTTAACATACACAACATTTAAGAACGATTAATTTTAATTTTATATAATTTCATTAGTTGGTTAAACTTTTATGTACATAATTTATCAAAAAAGGCTTTTGCGGTATTTGTTAATAAAATTCTACGTCGTTGCATAATTTTTACTTACTGTTGCCGAATAATATTTACTATCTGTTGGCGTCTCCTGTCATTCATTTGTCATACTTAATTCTACTGTTTATGGTTCTGAAAGAAAACTTTTGAATCGATCTGAATGTAATCTTTATTTGTTTTGCATCTCCTGAACGTTGTTTTGTTTTGTATTTGTTTATTTTAATAGTGGGGTTTCAGTGTTTTTTGCATCGTAAGTATTTAAAATGCATTTAACCATAGAACTACGTTCAAATATTTTGTACGTTATTACAATATTTGCGCATAGTTTTTCTTTTTAATGAACAAAACAATTACATTGAAAGCGGGCATTTCTATCACCGCGATACCAAGTATACGGATTTCTCAATTTAACGCAGACTATCATTGTACAACTTGCCATTTACGTTTTAAGTAACCACTTCCCGGGTTCTAGATTGAAAAATTGACGTAATAAAGCACGCATGCGCTTTCAGTACGCCGCGAAGTGAGCTATCAGCCGCAGTTTCATGAACAGAAGTACACTCGGGCAGGTACTATTTAGTCGTTAGCACTGCTCGGAGACAGTGCTTAGGAACCGTAGCGCGTCACGGACCCCGCCGGCGGCAAACAACTTTCCAGCCTTCAAGAACGCCATCGTTCGAAAACTTCCAGGTAAGATTCAAAATATTCGAATTTTAAATTTAAGATCTTGCACGTCAGCTGTTTCACATGTTAGACTAACCTATCTGGTTTCTGTGGCAAAGTTTAAGCGAAAGTATATGATGGCAAATGTTTCCTTTTGTTATTATAATTTGTAATCTTATGTTGAGGTATTTATTAACTGATTAGTCCTATTGGCAATTGTGTTTGTTTGTTATATGTGTTGTTTTATAACTTTTCAACTAATAACTGTGGCAACTTTAACAAATACATACTAATTATTACATTTAAGCCATGTCTAATCCTTTGTATATAAATGTACTCTTGCAAGTCCTAAAGCGCTTTTGAATATTTGAAATTGTTTCATGATATAAATGTACTTATTCTCTTCATATGTGCTTTGTTTTCTACTACGGACTTGCAAGAACACGATTTCCTCACTAACGAGGCACCAGCACAGGCATGGGCTTAGCATGATTTTTTCTTTGCTTCACCATTTTAAGGCTTATCTTTTCTTTTGGGTGTATGTAGCATGCCTCGCGGTCTGCTGAGCGAGGGTTCATACTCGTCGCTGGACCCTGTCTACAAAGGCACTACCGTGCCAAACATTAAGGATGGTAGGATAAAGAAAGTCCTAAAGATGTCTAAGGCCAAGAAGAGACTAAATTTTAATGAAATTTTGTTCAGTCAGTTTGATAATGTGAATGAAGATGCGGAGTGAGTATGTAGATACTTGCATGACGCATGGCTGGCTTCCTTACATGCATGGGCTCTGCTTCATCTCACGTCATTAGTCATAATGCGCAGTGTTCGCAAACCAAACTTGTATCTGGGGTTAAGGCAAGAGTATTTGACTCCAGTCATCGGTTCTGTTTGCGGATACTCCGGCATATGTATACCCATATTACTCATGACTAGATAGTGTCAACAATAATGATGATAGTGTTCATTTGTGTTTCTATTTTATTTTGGCTGTTTATTAAATAAAATATAATCTTGGGTTAAAATGCCCTCAAACAAGAAATTCATATTTCTTTGGATGAAAATCAAAAATTTTAGGTAATATTTCTTGCTAGCCCAGCATATCAGTCTTACTGCTTTAAAAACATACATTTTAGCGAAATATAAGTCTGTTATGTAACATCGTGTTATATATATATATATATATAACACGATGTATATATATATATATATATATATATATATATATATACATATACGGTTTAATTCTGCTATTTACTCTATAATATTCATGAAGTTGGATGCAACTTTGGTAAACTTCATTTATAGCACTATATATGCTAATATGTTTGTTGTTACTATTTCTATTTGTAAATAACATCATGTTCTGGGCTCTGTTGTTTATTATAAGTAACTGCACTAAAACAACTACTGAAGGCAAAATTCAATTATAATCCATTAAATAGGTACTACTGTTCGGGACTGTGTCTTGCTTAAGCATGTAACATTAAAAGATTAAAAAGGGAATAAATAAAAACATTACTACAGAATCTATCTCCGATCATATAATATATAGAACTGGCAATTTGATATAGTATAGGTACTTTTTCTTCTCATAATCAATATTAATATAAAATAAATTTCGAGTAGGAAAATTGTTGAGTATGACAAAGGAACACTTTCATTCTTAATGTAATGATACTGCCTGCTTTTCACGAACTTGGTCGTATAGCGCTTTCGATTTATCGATTATGCAAACTGAAGGAAAACAATGTTTGGGTCAAGGGTATAAATGATTGCTCAGTAATCATCAGATTATATTTTTACTTAATTAAAAACGGATTGCTATATCAATCGATCAAGTCATAAATCGAGTTCAGCTGGACCGATTTTTCTTAGACTTATTTTGAAGTTCTGTATCTGTATCTGTCGGGTCTGCTGAGTTCAAATATTGTAGGTGCCTTACTTAGGTACAATTCACTAGATTATAAGGCAACTGCCGACACTCCGTACAAAAACAATCGTTTATAACTTTGACCATCGGACACTTGTACAAATAACTTACGTTAGGAACTCATACATATTAAACGCTCTACCTCCAAGGTTGAACGGACGGCGTCGCTCAAAGATTTCTAATGTAAATAATAGCAATAAAGACGGTATGATGCATGAAGTCTAAATATGACCATATCAATCAAAAATAACTACAGATTGTGAACTCTAAAAAAACTTTAATTTTCTGGCAGTTCTGTATAGCCGTGCAAAACGCTCGCGCGAGTGTAAAAAACTTTGTCAAAAATGCCGCCAGCCAGCATCCTCGTTACAATGCCAAAAGGGCCGATCTTAGATATAGGGAAATTTGGGCAAAAAGTAATCTAATTACTTCTATAAATTACATTTGTATGTGTAGCGGGGGCCTATTTTTGTAATGTAGATTACAAAAATAAGCACCCGATATGGCGTTTAGTTCTATTACAATTTCTTTTTACTAGGGTAACCGTTTATTTTATCCGAAACTATGGATATAAAGTACTTTCTGAAATCTGTGAGCGTAGCCTATGTTCTCTTTCGACATCTGTATAATTCATCTCATTTGGGAATGTATTACTTCAGTCATTATCATGCAAACTAAGAACGTGGGTAACACTGATATGGTAACGATAGTTTGTCATCAAATTACATTAGTTAGGTTAGCGTGTTAGTATAATTGGGACATATATTATGTGGTGTACCAGAATATTCAATAATGATACATATTGGGTTCTGTTCTTGGTTTTGAAGGCCTCCGTAGTTCAGCCATGGCATTTCTCAGAGCGTAAACGGACATCACATTCATTTGGTCACGTTTTTTTGGAAGTGGCTGAATGATTTGGGGTTGGTTTTGGTTGTCTTATAGAGAAACGGGTGCTGTATCTGACGACCGAAAATGGTACCAAAAGATGCAGCCACTTCCAAAAAAAATGTGGCCAGATGAATGAGATGTCCGTTTACGCTCTCAGAAATGCCAATTAATCCTGTCTGCGAACCTGGAGGTCCCGGGTTCGAATCCCGGTTAGCATCTCTTTGAGTGATTATCACAAAAATATTTGTTCCTCAGTCATGGTTCTTGTTTTCTATGTATACAGGATGAGATCTGGGTAGAGTAGCAAGAGTGAACAGGGTACTACGGTCGACCACGCTAAGCAACATTCACTATGAAGACAAACAAGAAATCGCGAATTAAATCTCCTAGTGTTATGACTTACCCCCTTACTCATGTCTCATGTCTCAGTCTGCTAACTTAACAAGCCGCTAATAATTGTTTGTCCCTTTCGGTCTTGACAATGTGTCCATATGAGAAAAAGGGACAAACAATTATTAGCGGCTTGTTAAGTTATGAATAAGGGGGTTAATTGATAGTTAAGTATCAATTAACTCATAATTGACGATTCAAAATTTTCGAAAAATCGAAAATCATCTCGGGATATACGCATGTATGTAGATCACAAAACAATTTTTTTTCGCAATATTTTTCTTAAAAACATTTAAAACAGTTAAAAGGGGAAGTGACGTCACAAAACGAATTCAGAGCTGCTACTATAACCAAAAAATCTTGTGGTTGGAATGTCACTTGTGTTTGGCAGTGAAATTTAACACTTGTTACCGTTTTTTGTCGTTTTCTTAAGGTGCGTTTAAACCAAAAGAGCATTCGCTGTTCTAGCGCCCGTTCTACGAAATCAACCAATCACGTTTTGTGTACCGATCGAATTTCGTAGAGTGGGAGGTTAGAACAGCGAATGCTCTTTTAGTTTAACCGCACCTTTACGTGTATCACTTGTGACGTCATTTAGCTGATTTTTGACGTTTGTAACTTATGCTCTTTCTGATCGAAGTAGTAATAAAAAGGGATTTTCGACTGAAATTGAAATTATTTTGAAAAATACGCGTATCTGTTAATATTGAGTTCTTTCAAAACAGACAATAAAAACTAGCACAAAAAAATTTGAAATGTTGTCAATTAGGAGATTTTTTTTGCGATTTATTCGTTGTCTTGTCTCCATAGTGAAAGTTGCTCAGAGTGACCGTCCCTACCTGTCTCTTGCTCCACGACCCAGATGTCGCCCTGTATAAATATTTAAATGTTTATAATTATCTAGTATAATTATATTAATTACAATTATATCTTCGCTTAGTACCCACAATATAACCCTTAATTAAGCTTACTGTAAAATGGGGTTGATTTGTGTATGACGAATTATATTGATGTTATATATATATTATTTATTATTGAATGTAGGTACTTCCGCACACCAGTGTACCAACTTGCTAACCTTTCTAATTCTAGGATCATATGCACTTCTTAAGAATATTTGTTTGTATTGGGCGGAGTACAATTGAAGTTGATTAATAATTGTCTTGATGATGGTAAGACTTCATTTTCTCACGATGTTTCAATTACTTTGTAAGGGTTTTTATCGAATCAACTCTATTATTTGTTTGTAAGGAAATCTGCTATAAATCCGAACTACACATGTTTCGATCAGTGAAATATAAATGATGTTATTAGAAATTTGTTGTCTTACCAACATTAGGTCTTCTTCATTTCATTACTTACGTAACTAATTAATTAAATGGGTAATGTGCCTTTTAATATAAACACTTTTAAAACACATCAAGCATTAATGAAAAAACACTAGGTACTTAAAATCGTCAATAATACATAAAACATGTGTATGATAAGCAGTAGCCACTTTATGTAAATGAATGAATCAGTCGTTTAACTAAAAAAATTAACATCTCTAATTGATTGAAGAATATGATTTGCGAATAGATTGAAACATGTTTGATTGACCCGTTTTTAACTAGCTGAGTCTCTTTTCATTGGTATATGTATTCTAATATTTATAAATAGTGTGGCTGCTTAATAAAAGACAACTCAAAAATATTTAATAAAATAATTTCACAAAAACTTGTATAATAATATCTTAATAATAAAATTGTGTAAAATACAAAAACACTGTCACTCGTAATAAATATAGAGGTCATAAACTTGTGATTTTTTTGCACTTACCTACATAGTTGAATTAAGATGAGGAAACATGAATTTTTTTAAGTATTTGACCCGACATTTTGTGTGTGAGTTCTATTGTAGATTACTAGTAATATCATTGTCAAAACTAAATAATAAATGCCAAGTTCCGTAAGTAATGAAATTATGAATGTAGATTAAAGACTGTACACGATGAAATCCGGGCAAGGATAATCTGGTTTATCTGCGAAACGAATGCTCATATTTAAGCAACTTTTTCATTTTAATAATCAGTGCATATGAAATAATTATAATATAATGCGACCGTAATGAAATAATACGGCGTCGTCAAGTTTTACCTACACACGTTGCACTGTGCGTACACTCTTTCTTATCGACGTCCTTTTTCTGCCAAAAACGATCTAAAGTTTTATTTCAGAAATACCTTATTAAATCATCATTTTGCAACTGCCTATTATTCTTGTATTGTTTTTAATTTTTAACAGATTGTAAGGTATTGAAGTTTTGGAGTTTTCCACTTATTGACAAAATTTAGTGCGCGGAGTAAAAAGCTTTCCTGACGAACCTAAGATCAAAACAGGCTCATTGTGGACATTTTTGGTGTGTTGAAGAGCCAAAGAGTTTTGAAAAGGCTTGTATAAATATAAATATATTGTGGCGTCGTCGTAAGACGTGAAGGAAGATAATCAAAGTTCTCTGGACTATAAATATTAGATAATAGAGTATATTACGCGATTACTCGTATACGCCCAAAAACATTTTTATATTACTTTAATTTTATTATTATACTTTAATAACCACAGATTATTCAAAATATGTAAAAAGATAATCCAAGCAAAACATGCCCGAATTTCGTCGAGTAGGTACGTTAGATTGGAATCACCTCATGCATACATCAAGTAAGCTATCGTACAATGCACTCTTTCAGAGTGAATACCCTCACGAAGGAAGAAATCAAGGAGGAGAAAATGCCTACCACCAATGCTGAAGAAGCCGCTTTGCTCGGGTAAGTACCTTCGGCCCTTCTTCGAACTTCGAAATCCGCAAATTTCGAGCATTTGTCTCTGTCACTCTAATTGCGCCTTGATTCGGATAACAGAGAGAAATCCTTCAAATTTACGTATTTCGAAATTCGCGGTAGGGCGCTTATAGTTAAGAGAAAAAATTACAGGGTTTTCACCAATTACTGGAAACCTCAGATGCCCCATGCCTGTCATACCGAGCATATTTTACGAAAGGGCGAAAAGAACTCTTCCAACAGAATAAATCACACAACCAAAATGTATAAAACAGTGTTATTTTACTCTTAGTAAATAATTGAATTTTAGTTTTGTTATTAAATTTAGTTATAGGTAGTTTATAATTTAATGTTTTGTTTGTACCTATGTGGTTACATGTATCTATCTTTTACGAAATAAAGATGCAGATTCGTGTAAAAAAATGAAAAAATTGTTCCTTTAGAAAAAAAAATCAGTATGACTTACATATAGGGCGTCTGAGATTTTCAATGGTTAATGGAACACACTGTACGAGTTCATGGCGTTTACATCATTATTTAGATATGGAATGTCAAGACTGATACAAACACGCTACTAATATATGCACAAGATACATTACCATGGGTTTCACAGTGGACACGAGAAATCTGCATCGACCGCATAATTTCCTTGCTATCCCTTTCGCTCGCGCCAATAAGCGAAATGGACAGAGAGAAAATTACGTATTCGGCTAGCTCACGGTAAGGACTCAGTATGCCTACCGTGAACTTTGCTGAAGTTTTGCCTCCCTCTTGCACTTGCAGATTCTACATAAGTTGAGTTAACATGTCGATCGTGGTTTCTGAAAGGCCCTCAGGTCCTTTAGTTAAGTTTTTCACCTACACGTTACTGGATGTCACTTTCAAGGTGCAAGTTTATTAAGACTAATGTTTTGCACACTGAAGGCCTTCTCATACTAAAAAGCGATTTCTATACAAAACTACCTTACGTAGGGACGCAACTCACTCGCCGCAAATCACTAGTGTGATTAGACTGATACATTGACAACACATCCACTACATTACATTTTTATGCCTGTAAGTCGTAAGCCGTAGCAAATAGCGTATAAATGTAGCCGAAAATGGTTCGTAGACTAGTCACTGCTGTTTCGTAGCATGTTGTTATGATGTCTGAAATCTCCGTTGTTCTTTTTGTTGTATGTTTATTTTATATCCGATAGTAGCACGACCGAGCGTTCCATTAGATATCAAAGTGTAAATCGGGTAGAACTTCTCTAACAGTACCTAATAATATATTGTAGAGAAAAATAGGTAACTAATAAGACTTATTTTGAATGTGAGCGTAATGATAAATGAAAAATCTTGAATAAACCTAACACACGATAATCGATATAATCACAGAGCATTTGAACAGTTTTTTTCTCTAAACCAACACGAACCTCATACATTAGTGTATATAAGTGGGAAGGTTCGTAAGGTACTTGAAGATATTATTAATATGCAAGCGTAGTTTTTAGGCGTTACATATTGGCGTTATACACGATAAATATCAATAATTCTTACTAAAAATGTATTTGAACTCAAGGTTTAAAGTTTCAAGTTGGTATTAAAATAAAAATTGTGTTCTGCAAGTTGTTAAGTCTCATTTCATTGACGAATGGTTATAGTAGATAACTTTCACTACAAATAGAATAGAATAGGCCTCCGTAGCCTAGTTGGTAGCGACCCTGCCTACGAAGCTGGAGATTCCGGGTTCGAGTCCCGGCGAGGGCATTATTTGTGTATTTATTTATCACAAATATTTGTTCCTTGGTCATGGCTGTCTATGTATTTAAGTACCTCTATGTATCTATCTATTATATATATCACAGGGATCGGATACCGGTTTTTTCTCCATACAAAAGAACGGTTCGAATTCCGTTCTTTTTCGTTCTTCGGTTTATAATATTTTTGTTAATTGAGTAATTGAAAAATATGATGTTAATAATTACGTAAAATGTTGAATACTACATAAAGAGCGTAAAACATTTTAAAATATTGAGCTATATCGAGGTTTTTCTAGAAAACCGGTTCCGATCCCTGATATATCATCGCCTGGTACCCACATCACAAGCCTTAATTGAGCTTACCGTGGGACGTGGTCGATTTGTGTAAAAGATGTCCAAAAATAGAATAGTCATCCATAAAACCAAAAATGCATACAAATATATTGCAGAACTTATGTAGTGACATATGTATTTAGGTCGCTTAGGGTAGGTAGGTTAGGTAAAATTTATGTACGAATTTTCATTACATATTCACAAGTTTTACGGTGAAGGAAAACATCGTGACCCTGCATACACCTGCGAAGAAATTCAAGTGTGCATGTGAAGTCCCCAACAAGATTTGATTGATGTCGAGTTGCGGAAAAATGGCCAGAATACAAAAACAACAAGTTTGTTCCTTACCACGTCCTGGCAGTGAATGACTTATTTCACTTTTTTTATTAAAGTTATTGATCGAGGCGGTTATAAATACACTCTAGACACAAGCAAACAGTTACGGGTAGGTACTACTATACTAACCAAACCTAACAATGTCAACCCCGACGTCAAACAATTACTTAATCGGAGAGTTCGAATCGGTTCAACTAAATATAGCTGCGTTTAACCGCTAGCAAGTCTAGCATCACACGGTTTGTGGGAATCCAATTTAACGTCAGAGTAACTTTGTACAGTCGCTGGCAATATATCAGACAAGGCTGCGAAAATATGTGTCGCCCATTTTGGCTAATGTCCTGTCAGTTACTTTAGAATAAACCATAAAAACCACCATATTAAAATGATAAAATCTTACAAGCCAACCATACAATAACCATAGGTTAAGGGTCCACGGAAAGAACATGTCTAGTCAAACCAAATTACAGAAGGAAAAACCACCGTACTTTTAACAGAATAAGGTGTGAATTTGCCCTCATTTTTGGTCAAGCACTGGACATGTTTTTTCCGTGGACCCTTCAGGTATTATGTATCTAAAAAGAGACTGGGATCCTACAGTCAACTCTGACGATTTTTGAAGGACATTTATTAATTTCTAACCCCTTTATTCATAAACGTCTTAATATACTTAGCGGCTTGGTAAGTTAGGTTAGGAGACATTTATGAATAACGGGGCAAGATTTTAAGCCACATCAGATGTACTATCAATAATAAATAAATAAAAAATAAAAAGAAGAATACAATAACACACGGTGCTGGTAGTAGTTCGGACACCAGCACTCAGTATACTGCTCTGACAAATATGGCATACATTTGTCAAAGCACTATGAGTGATCCTGGACATCGTAGGTCTTCGTGGAGCCCGATGACGGAAAATAGGCCAGAAATTCGATAAGGGAAAGAAAGAGAGAATGTTATAACTATAACGGCCGAACATGCTACGCGGAGTACCAATTAGTTTTTAGGCACGTACCAGTGTTGGTAAATTTTCTAACAATCACGAGTTATAGGTGTTTCAATTATAATCCTAAAAACATACTTGTAAAGTGACTCACAAAACGAATGCATGACTTTTAAATTAGAATTAAAACATGTACAGGGTGGGAAGGAGTATACCGACAGACTTTACCAATGCATTTTTGATAACAAAAGAAGTAAAAACAAATATGTGACATATGTCATTATCGAACAAAAAAAATTTTTTTGGTTATTCCGTTTTTTGATATTTCGTTTTTTTTTGTACATGACCAGTAATAAATTGTAGGGAAAGAATTTTTTTTTCAGGGTTTTTGATATTTTTTTTTTGTTGAACATTTTTCTGAAACCTTTTCGTCATTTTCTCTAACTTTAATCAGTGTGTATGTCGAGATGAAAACTACTAGTGTAAGAATTTTAATCGTGCAGGCATTTTTCAGTGACTTGTGATGAAAATAGTTTTTTGAATAACATGTCATTATCTCTTAAACTAAGCCGAATCCAGAAAAGTTCATATGAAATTATAGCCTCGAAATGTGTTCAGGAATACACCTTTCAAGTTTGTCGGTATACTTACCAGCCACCCTGTATACTATTGCGTACTTGTCCTTTACTGGTGTCGCGACCCAACTAATGCGATTATTAAGTGATGTCAAGTTTAGAATTCAGTTCTAGAGCACCGTAAAGGTGCGGTTAAACTAAAAGAGCATTCGCTGTTCTAACCTCCCACTCTACGAAATTCGATCGGTAAACAAAACGTGATTGGTTGATTTCGTAGAACGGGCGCTAGAACAGCGAAGTTCTTTTGGTTTAAACGCACCTTAAACGTGTCGTGCCTACAATGCTAGAACCAGAATATTTTAGAATATTGTAAAACCTATTAATCATGCCGACAATAGGTAGGTATCTAGGATTTCTTTGCCAGCCTTTATTGAAATCGACAACCTGTAGGTACAGGTTTAAGTTGGCTTGCTTAGGCCAGTAATTACCAGCCTAAAGCATAAACATAGCACAACGTATATACCTACTACTTTAACTACTTATGGCAAACGCCTCTAGCACGCGTGTAACAAAATCCAGACCGCCACAAAACAACTGAAACATATTGAAATAGTACATTTCTTTCTTGTCAGGTTGAAACTTCGGACTTTACTGTAAAACGTTGTATTGTATATTATATTGTATTATACACGTCGATTTAAAACAATCCTTAAATCGACACGAGTTTCAAATTTCCTTTTCTCCGAAGTCATATTTAATATCAAACTGTATCGGGCTCTGGTTATAAAACACTTAAGCCCCATTGATTATTGGTTAGGTATTTAAAACCGATAGTCGCTCCAATGTACGCTCTCTACTAGTTTAGAAATTAGATATCGTATACAACGCCCTACCGACAAGTCTTTGCCATGAATAAATGATTCCACTGTCTGATCTATAGGACAGTTTATTGACTTACATTTTCCCCTTTAGTACCGTTCGGTACCCAAAATATCGTAACGAACTTCGAAATTGAATAAAATCCCAATAAGTAACTGGCTTTAAATCGGGACTTATCATTATCGGTTTGTACCAAATCCGGCTACGAGGTGGAAAAGTTATTCCCATTATAGCTGGCTACCATGTGGGAAACCATATATCCCATTTGGCAGCCAGCTACCAAATCTGGCTACCACGCGGTACTAAAGGAATTTTCCTCAACAACATAGCATTCTTAATCAAAATGTGCAACCGTCCCTAGAATCCCTAGATATATGTTGTACATAATATATTATATTATGTACAGCCTATTCATCCTTAGTTATCTTATTTAGTAATGAACTTTCGAACCTTGAAAAATACTTCTTTGTGTGTAGTGTAAAGGTATTAAACCTCATTAAGTCTATTTCACATGACGAGGGGGGCTGGCAAGATAATGTCATGTGGAATTTTGGCAAGTTTGGAATGCTCGCCGTCTCTGTCACGTGGAAGAATCAAAATGTATGGAGCAGTCGGGTAGAGGCAGTCTTCATGTGAAGGTTAAGAATTGTATTCGTGATATGTTTGAAAAGAATAATTAATATAAAGGTCTATCTATCTACGAGTGAAGTCTATCTTTTCAAAAATCCCCCTCCATTACTACAGTAGCTATAATATAGAAACAAATACCCAGCGCAATGGAAAAATTTACTATGAACCACAGTGACACGTGATTTTGCTTTAAAACTGCCATGTTTGCATATATCAAAATACCTACCGAGTCCATATTTTAGTCAAAAGTATTTTTTTACACTTTATTCACATAAAATTGCTTTATTTATAAACAGAAACACGGCACTTTTAGGTTAGAAAGTTGTTTACCAATTCAGACAACAGGATGAACGCGGTTTATCATTGAAAAGAAAATGTTCTGTCGCGCTGTATTTTCCAGTGGTTATTATTTTAAAGAAATATCTACTTGACAGGGAAATTGTTTCGCTGTTCTATTTGAAGTCAGAAAAAAGGCCGCAACGTTTAATAAAATTTATAATTCATAAAAAGACATGGCATGGGCCGTGTACTGTGCCATTTCTTATTGTGATCCCTGTCATGTTCAATGTGTCAGTAAAGTGTATAAATGTAATTAATTCTTTCTTGCTTTTTCTTAAATATGACTGTATTGCACACCAGTTTTACAGGTTAAGGATTTGTACCCTTTATTACGGGTACTCAAAACAACAATTGAAAATTTGATTTATTAGTTTATATGGAACATAGTGGATTCACAGCTGATTTACTGGGAGATTTAATTGAAATTAAAAATATGCCGTTGGACGTGAGTGATCGACCCATTTCAGTGAAATTCACGTGATCGCGTGATGCCGGCGTTGCCGTGCGTATGGGGGTATTAACCTTTTCTTGCCAAGTTCGTACAAAGTGATATCACTAGTACCAGCAGCGGCAATGTGGTCACTGTGTTAACTTATTATGTAAATTTACATACTTATTATTTTTCATCATGCGCAACAAGCCTCTCCAACGTTATTTTGGGGAACGTCACGGAAATATTCCTCCAAGATCCCATTTATCAGACCCCGACTTGGAGCTAACGGAACCTTCTGTGATATAGTACAGTCAACTACAAAGAGATGTATCCACGTTAGTCTTACAAAATGAAGGAACTTTTAGTATGCAAAAATTATTTACCCTTGCTTCGGGACATTTTCAGTATTCACCAAATCTTACACTATTATCGATTCGTTTTAAGTGCAATTATTATGTATCCAACCAAACTTCCTATGAAAGTACTCCTGCAACCTTCATTTATTACCTAACAATATGTTATAACAAATATAAGTCATATTTCAATATTCTAAAGAAATGTATCCATTTTGAATAGTTTGCCATAACCTGAGATAGATGTATGCAGTGACAAGTCTGCACTGCTTTCGTGAGTTGTCAGTCAGTCAGACGTTAAAGCAATCCTTGTATGGATCAAATATTCTTTATAAGTTATTACCAGAGGGCCTATTGCGAACCACGAACGATGTTTTGCCTCTCTTTCGCACTTGCAATGTCGAATGCAAGTGTGACAAAGAGGCAAAACTTCGTTCGTGGCTCGCAATAGGCCCTCAGGACCGCTACCGCGAAATCCGAAACCATCAAATCGAAAAAACTTGTCACGGTCACTCTTATTATACCCTAGTTGGAGTGACAGAGAAAGTTCCTTTACTGCTGTTCAGCGGTAGGTGCCGAAGCTAGCTAGGAAAATACGTTTGCCATTTGGATTGCAAAAACTGCATTCAACGAACTAATTACTGAATGAAAAATCAAGGAAAAGTTTGCAAGAGGAAGATATTTAATTTATATACGAGAATACCTATTTAATACGTATTTTCGTAGGCCTTATATACGAGGTGGACATTATGTCGTTGTTATTCTTTATTATCTAGCCACGACTGTATAATTATATACGTTAATTAAAGGACTTGCACTATAATATTTAGTTTTTTCAAATGTATTTCAACGATACGGCAGACTAAAACGTAATTAATTACATAGTTATACATACCTGCAATCGGAAAAAACATAGATTTCCCACCTGCTAACTCATAATCGCATATTCAGGAAGGTTTGCATATGGCCTAGCCAAGGTCGATTCTTTGCGTTAGAACTTATATTAATGAAAATAATGCATATTATAGTTTTATTGATCGACTAATGTTACCTTAGCTTTGACTGATGAATTTATTTTCGTTCAAGTGAATATATGTATAATGTTCATTATGTGGCAATTAAGTGAATATATGTATAATGTTCATTATGTGGCAATTTCAATAGTTTAGTACCTCAGTCCTCAACCGTCGTGTGATATGCACCAGTCACGTCTTCAGAGTGTATAAGAATGGGTAGCCAAGAGCTATGTGAATGCGTTTGAATCCAATATCAAGGCACCCTAAATAGCTAAATATTGCACAACTTGGTAAATATAAAAATAATTGTTCTTGTACTTCCTATGTTTTAAATGTCTTGCAGTCTTTGTATAAAAGGCAATGTGTACGCTTTGTTTTCTGTTATTTACCCGTTTAAACTGTTTCATAAAGCACAAACGTGTAATCGTGTTAGTTGTCATGAGCACACGGGCTTGTAACAAAGCCTTTACCAAAACAGACTTTTACTTGAATTAAACATTTAGTTCTGGTTATTAACTGATATTCTTTGTGAAGCTTATGTTTTTTATAATAATTGTCTGGCCCGCATACAGCGTTTCGAAAGTAGGTCAAAGGCTGGTGATATGACATCTTAGCAATTAAAAAAGTAACTCTATACGATAGTGTAATTAAGAGTTGGTATAGGTACAATTTTTGTAAAGGTGCCCACTGACCAGTTAACATTTTTTATTTGGGCCATATAATTCGGGATTCCCGGTACGGATATTATTTACCATAATATATAGTTAATCAAAAGCACTTTCAAACAACGCGTAAACATAAATATTACCGGCAAAGTCGCACCTACATAAAACCCGATTGTTAAAAAAGTTGGACGTCAACAGCACTCAAGTTTTTTTTTATAAATCTGCGCTTGTTTATGGCCAGTTGCCAGCGTTCGTGCGAAAACTAGGAAATTATTTAAACTACAATAAAATCAAATTATTGGATTAAATATTGAATTATTATAGTTGTAACACTATTTACTATGTATATGAATTATAGATATTACGTATATGTGTCATATAACAAAGAGGCCACCACCGAGTTTAACAACGTCGGAAGTAGCATTCGAATCAAGTTCGAAGAAGTCCTAAAACCTGCTATATCCGTATACTCTTGCTATTAAAACTACTGTTTTACAATCAAATATTCATTATATCTTAGTGATTATGATGGATATTTATAAAGTTTTATCTGTAAACGTAAAGGAAGGTTAAACCCAACTAAACTGATTTTACCACAGCTGCACAGCTGAATAGAATCGTCGACTAAGTATTGACTTCTGATCTAAAACTTCGGCAATAACTAAATCTCTATTAAATTTGAAAACTTCGACTTGGGGCTTTAACCTGTTTGTTTGCCTTCAGTGATGAACTGTAATAATTTATCCTAAGATAGCAAAGGTAAAATGATATGACTTATACGAGGACTAAGCAGTGGAGTAAAGTATTTCGTTTTCACGTCTTTTTTAAGTTTTGATGTTTCTTTTCCAGTCATTGTTATTTAGTTACTAAATATGTAAAATATTTAAGCAACACGGTGTTTTATGCGCTAGCTTTACAAATTTCCATTTAATAGTTATTTTCGCTAGTGATTCTTGTCGGTTATGTTTCAATTTATCATATTATAAAAGTTAGTTAGAATTCTTGAATATGAAAGACAAGAAATTTATTTATTTATTTACAAGATAATGCATATTCCATGGCGGTGAAACAACGTCATTTGAACGGCTTATTCCCGTGGGTGCCTAATTTTCGTCTTTCGGTTGGATATTCATATGAAAGTGCTTAAATACTTACGTAGGAAATCCATATTAATCCAATAAAGAAATTCAATGGTTGTCAAATACAGATGTATTTTTTTTGCAATCGGTTATCCATTTAATAAGAGGGCTGCCCTGGCAACACTATCGTGTTACACTGTTCGTAGTTCGTACTGGTATGGTATTGCATTTCATTCTTCATTTATTTGAAACTGTATGTTGTCGCGGTTAAGGTGTAATTCTAAATACAAAATCGTGCTCATGTATTACTACCCCGTCCACGTACTTACTATCCGTTCGCAACCCAGCAACCTGAAGTATCGATTTTAAATGGACGGTTGTTAGAAAAAAAAAACTTCAATTGAGCAATTTTAAGGCCCTATTAGAGAGCCTTTATGAGGTATAGGGAATAATGAAGTAGCTTAATGCGTGCCCTCGTTTGGCATAATAACGGTTTATTAGGAGCGTCCTCACTTAGGGCTGCATCGATCAGAAAAACTTGATATTTACCAGGGTTTATGTGGATTTTCGACACTGTATTATGACATACTCTGGCAAACTCGTGACTACAAGGTGACACAAAGATGTTCCGTCTTATTTTTGCTTTAATGTAATGGCGTGTAGCGGAGCGATGTTATAGAAATGCAAACGTAGGCACCTATGCGAGTGGTAGGACTGAAGGTGGTAGAGATTGGTTCATACTTATCCGAATAGTTGGTAGGCTTCCCATTTTACCATAGTTTAAAATGAGTTTGAAAGTGAAGGTACGAGAAATATTATATAGGTTTGTTTTGCTGCCAAACGTTTTCACTTTCCTCGGCACAGCTGTAGCTAAATAGAATAATGAATCATTATAGCGTATCTAGCAGATCAGCATTGTTATCCAACGCATTATTGGCTACCCTAGGGACACTGCAAAAGTACGCAGAGAGAGGGCCTGGGGCAGTTTATAAGCGTTTTTATAAAAATATATAATTACATTGTCACACACATAGGTATACACGTAGCGAATTATTTTATTAAGAAAAGCTGCCGACGAATTTTTGGTGACAGTGAACAATTAATCTTTATGGATGGATATATTGGATATCGATTTTTATCGTGTTTATACCGCGTGTATATCTAATACGGGCGATGAATTAAACCATGGATGGAATTTATCAGTGTAATCATGGATTACGAGGTTTTTTTTAAGTTACATTTAATTACGACCACATAATTTTTTTAAGATTTTCGGAGCAGCAATGTAAGTATGAACATTTGTTATTATTGATATGGCAGTTATGTCATCCGCTTTTGAAATTAGCTGTCAACGAGCATTTAACTTGAGTGAATTGCTCTACATTGCGCGCCGAAATATTTTGTATGGATAATTTTGTTGCTCTAATTTTAAGTAACAGTTATATACTTATTATATCCTAAACTAACACCCGTTAAGAGATTCGCCCATATTAGACTTACACCATGTATATAGTAATTGAAAGAAATGAACACCAATAGCAATTTATGATTGGAATTTCATTGTTACAATCGTCACAACACCGAACGCAATTTTACTTTTTTATTCACTTCCGCTAATTAGTAAGGGTCACGGTCCATACAAAGTTGAGAAAAATTGTGCGCTGCGAGTTACAGTTTTGTAATTTTAACCAGAGCTAGAGGGTCTCAAAATAGTTGTTTTTAGATGTGGAGGGAAAACCAATTCCCCCCCTGAGCGCGGGGGGAGGGGGGTGAATGTGCATGTGGAAGGGTTGCGTTTAATATTTTTTTACTAATTAATAAGGCCTACTATGCATTGTTTGGTATCATTTTCATGTAAAACAGACCTGGAAAATCCATTTCTTATCATAAACATGAGCAATTTCATATAAAAATGTAAATTTTTTGGAGTAAAAGTAAAAAAGTTACCGTTTTTATTTTAATTTAAGCGTCATATAAGTATTGAAATACAAAAACTTATCCAATTTAAAAAAATTGTGTAAGATAGCATATTTATTGCAGTTTTTTAAAATATACACATTTTGTAGTCTTTCATACAAAAATTCACAGAAAAAAAATTTACCTGACGCGTACCTCCAACAAAAACCTCCGCGTACCTAATCCCAAAAAGAGACTTTTGTGCCGGCAACTGCTCATAGATTATACATATTTTTGTACTTACATATTAAAGTTCATATTACAATTGTGAATATTTATTGATGTGAAAGTAAATTGAATATTTTCTGATCTTCTTTTTTTAAATAACCTAAGATTATGAAGAATTTTATTTGTTCAGATTCTATTTTTAGATTTTATCGATTATTGTATACCACGTGTATATTATATATCTGGTCTATCTGATCACATGTATAGTATCTGATCATATGAATCGGAATGGGTAATCATTTTTACAAGTGTCATTAGGTAATGATCTCATTACGAAAGACGATAAAGGTAATTTTCACTAACCGGGACTAAACAACTAACCCAGTTCACCCACGTTAAAAGTTTACATCATATGGAATTTGACAATCAATTGTTAAACGTTTACTTCATAAATCATCATTATTACCTTATCAGCCGAAGACTGCTGAACATAGGCCTCCCCAAAGATTGCCACAATGACCGGTCCTGCGCCACTCGCATCCAGCAGACTCCTGAGACCTTCACTGTCCACCTTGTGGGGGGCCTACCCACGCTGTGCCTTCCACTTGCGAGGCCGCCGCATTGGCCATCGGTTCTACGTGCAATGTGCCCCACCCACTGCCACTTTAGTTTAGTGATTCGGAGAGCTATGGAGCTATACTTTGGTTCTGCTGCGGATCGTCTCATCTCTAATACGACCTCACAGAGAGACTCCCACCATAGCCCTCTCCATTGCCCTGTGGGTGACTTGAAGCTTTCTTATCAGGCCCATTTTAAGCGACAACGTTTCAGTACCGTATGTCATCACTCTTTTAAATCTTTGATCAGTGTGTGTTGTCACACTGATCAAATACTTTTGTCTTCAAGAACTGCGGAATATTGGACGAAAAGATGTGTCGTAGCTTCCCAAACGTTGCCCAACCTAGTCGGATTCGATGATTGACCTCTTACTCAAAGTTGGACCTACCTAACTGGGTAGCTTGTCCTAGGTATATTATAGTCGTCTACACCTTCGAGTTTAGTCTCCGATTGTAACGGGAGTTTTCGTCTTATCCATGTTCATCCTAAGACGAACTCGCTCGAAGGCGCTACTGAGGTCAGCGAGCATCGTACTGAAATATTCCAAGGTCTCAGCCAAGACCACCGTATCATCAGCGAATCGAAGGTGAGTGAGGTACTCGCTGTTTATGTTGATACTCACTTTTTCCAGTCCAATCATAAAGACATCTTCCTGTGCAGCGGTAAACAGATTAGGGGAGATGACACCTGCTTGCCTGACTCCCCGCTGCAGTATAATATGCTTCAAGCTCTGGTCTTGGAGTCGGATTGACATAGTGGCGCTTTCGTACAAACACCTCAATATTTCGACATAGCGGTAGTCTCTACTTGGTACCGTTAAAGAGACTGTATAGTACTGCCCAGAGTTTCGATGAAATCGAAGGCCTTGGGGGTTACCATGACGTACTAATGCGATTCAGTTTAGGTTCTGGGAAAGGGGCAGTGATACACGACTCGTATAGCCTTGTCCCTTCTCTTGCCCTAAATTAAACCGCATTAGTACGTCATGGAAACCCACCTTATCGTAGTCCACAATCGCTAAACGCTAAACAGAGGGGCAGGTTATACCTATTCCTCGGTCTTCTGTATAACATTTACGAAACGCCAATTCGGAAACCGGCTTGTTCGGGAGGCTGGAAGTCATCAAGCCTGCGTGCAAGACGATTCGTAATGACTCTCGAAAACATCTTATAAATATGGCTCGGAAGTGAGATGGATCGGTAGTTCTTCAATAAAGCGTTGTCACCTTTTTTCAAGAACAATACCTCCACTCTTCTGTTCCATGCCTAAGGCGTTCTCCCTTCCGGAGTTGAACAACTTCTGAAGGGCCATAAGGATTGGTTTACCACCTGGCTTCATATGCTCAGCTATAATTCCGTCTTCCCCAGACGCTCTGTTATTTTTGAGCTGTTCAAGAGCCATTCTAATATCACATAGGCTGATGTCTCGGATATCCTCTGTATAGTGCCGGGTCAGTCACTTACTTCATAAGAAATTTATCAATTATCAAATTCCGTGTGAAATAAACGTTTAACCCGGGTTGCTTGGTTAACCCAGGTTGATGCAATTTGCCCTAACAGACATTATGGAGTATTTTGTTTACGCAAAATCGCTAAATTCCCGCAGTAGAAACGTACTGTCAACAATAAGTCAAAGCAACGTCCCTTTTTTATTCGAGGTACGCGACAGGTGCAATTTTTTTACAACTTATTTTTGCATGGAAAGTTCCAAAAAGTATATATTTTTAAAAACTACAATAAATATACTATCTTGTAGTATTTTTTTTATTTTCAAATATTTATTTGGTAATACTTATATAACGCAACAATCAAAATAAAAACGGTGATTATTTTACCTTTATACCAATAATTATTTTTTTATATTTGAAAATCCTCATGTTTACTATCAAAAATGAATTCCCCGTGTCTGTTTTGTATGAAAATGATACCAAACAATGAATAATAGGCCTAAATATTAGACGAAAAAATTTTAAACATAACCCTTCCGTTTACACATTCACCCCCCCTCGTTCAGGGGGGGGAATTGGTTTTCCCTCCACATCTAAAAATATTTATTTTTACACCCTCTAGCTCTGGTAAAAATTACAAAACTGTAACTCACAGCGCACAATTTTTTCCATTTGGACCTCTACTAAATTATTTAATACTGACGCTAGTTTCTGAAAATTCCCTTTCCTTTTTGTGTTCTGACACTGGGTCTAGGTGTAGTGGGTTGTTTTATCCTAGTGTCAGTTAAATTTTAGCGCTGCTTAGTTCCATGTAATCGGTCGTGCTACGTTATTCGCACGGCGCGGCTAATCGAGTTAACATAACAACAGTAGGTACTAGTAGTACATACCTACTTAATACATAACAAGTACACTCTCCGTCAAATATCCTTATTTTGATAATCTTGAAAGGCGAAACTTTTGTCTCAAAATTAGCATCTGTCCGAATCGAAGAAATGCATTTTAATTATTTTAGTGTAATGCAAAGCGAATTTCGGCGGCTACATAACGGAATTTGAGTTTTGATGGTACAGTAGCGATAAATAGGACTAAACTTAACCTTATTCGCTTAAAATTTTTATAGCTGATAGATTTTTTTTATATTGAACGACATTTTCTAGATACAGTCAACTACAAAAATACGTATCGAAAAAAATCATGTAAAATAAATCCGTTCTTATTACGCGGAATTAAAAGTGCGCTGGGACATATTTTCGAGCATTTTTATATACACCTTGTTTGTCATTAAAAATAACGCTATGAGCTAAAATGATCGACTTTGACTATATTGATTAATTATTCTATTTAGCTGTACGTAAATGTCTGCTTCTGAGATAAGCTCAAAGCCAACTATAATAATATACCTAAGCTATTGAACAATCTGAACAGACGGTTTAATTAACAGAGACTACACTGAATAGCTATTGTCCCTG
The DNA here is from genome assembly GCA_025490895.1 of Thaumatotibia leucotreta. Lineage (NCBI taxonomy): Eukaryota > Metazoa > Arthropoda > Insecta > Lepidoptera > Tortricidae > Thaumatotibia > Thaumatotibia leucotreta. The sequence continues at coordinate 23,546 of JALPQI010000990.1, forward strand.
TCTTTAAATCCCTCTAGCGCACATAATTTCCTATTTTCCAATTTAAAAAGATGCTTGAGCATCTCACTGCTAGAACTCATTATCTGCCTCTGTTTCTTTAACGGGTCGATGTTGAAAGCGAGTGTTCTTTTCTTCAAAATGCTAACTTTAGAAACTCAAATCTTGTCTAATGATTAGATAAGCACAGACGAAAGCCAAAAATGTTTTGGGCTTTAATCGGTGAAGTTATGCTACATGTTTATAAATCTCAATTTGTACTAACGAACCGGAAAAACATATTTCGAGCTACGAAACATCCAGAAAGTTTTTAAATGCGAAATCAACCACTCCCAACGGTAATCATTTGATGCTCAAGTTGTAAACCTTTCCGCGAAAATATTCTGCGGAAACGCTTACTCGCATAATCCGACTTTATATATCCCAGCCAAAACGTGGCAATCGGCACAGACCTAAGTGTATCTGAAACTTCATTTTCACTTTTCCTACGTATTCACGTTATTGGGCACATCTGAAAATAAGCACGTTGCTCCGAGAACGTTGAAGCTCCCTTCAAAAGGAATAAATAAGAATTACAAAACATATTTTCTTTCATAGCTCGCTCTTTGTTTGTGATGATGCGCGTATGTTTTGGGGAAAAATATTACGGCGTACATTTTGACAGATCATTAGGCGTGATTTTAGGATTCTTGTGGTTTTGTGAATAGAGTATCTATTTAAACCTAAAGACTGTTTTCGTCTTGGAACAGTTTCTGTTATGTATTCAATCATGAGGTACATTTTAGAAAGCGGATATCAAGCCGCCACATAATGACTCGTCTAGTCATAGCGAAGTAATCAATTATGCGTTTTTTATGTGACGACGGTAGACAACTGTGCTCTCAGCCCACCTGATGGAAAGCGGGAACTGTGGCCCATGGACATGTGACCAAAAAATCGCCTTAGATCGACTTAGATGGATTGAATCTATGCCAGTAATTACACCGGCTATCTTTCCCCCAAACCGGAACACAGTATTAACCATTTAGCGGCAGATTAACGGGTAAGACGGTGGTAGCTATCCGGGCGGATCCTGCACGAGGTCCTACCACCAGCAAAAATATGAGCTAGTATTCGATTCAAGGCCACCGATTTCATTTTCAACAGCACCTAAACATATTTGGTGAGACGTGTTTCCCAGTAATTTCAGTAAACATCCTATTATCGTATGATTTGGCATCATTCCATACCTTTGTGTTAAACTTAATTAATTAGATCGGTTATAGCATTCTACATATGCAAATTATAACGTAATTACTATCGCAATTGCGCCTGACATATGGAATAACTTCACTAAATCAATATTGACAAGAATTTATGAGTATTTACATATACATTACGGTATATACTTAATAGCACAGAGATAGTCTAAAATGAATATAGCATACCTTTCAACACAATCAGCCTGACGGATTTGTGAAATCACGATAGTTAAGTTGTACCTACCTACAGTCTGGCAAAACAGAGTAGAAATTAAAAAGTAGCAACACCTTTCAAATTAATGTGCGTGAGAGAACGGGGCGACACTTACAATGTTGCCACTTTTTAATTTCTACTCTTTTTTGCCAGACTGTATACCTCGCCCTGATCGTAGGGGGTTTGACGTTATCTTTCTATACATATATAATGGCCGACATATTTATGAAAAATTGACTTTAAAGGAGGCACCAAATACGTACGCGGCTCATCTAAAACAAGCATTCGCTGTTCTATCCCCCACTCTACGAAATTCGATCGTTACACATAACGTGATTCGTTGATTTCGTAGAGTGGGGGAATAGCGAATGCTCGTTTGGGCTGAATGCACCTTAAGAGCGTGTGTTCGATGTTGCACATTTTATCATATGAAATATCATAGTGTGTAGCACGTGATGACACACTGCTTACGGTACATACACCGTACACGTGCTGCGCACTCTCCGGTGTGGCTCGGCCTTAAATTAACCGACGCCACAGGCAGGATGTCTGCTGGGAGTTATTTATTACCTAATACTAGTCCACTACTATTCACGTCTGCAAACATTGCTTTGTCTAATCTTAGGACTCCGAAAAAGACTGTTCAATATTTTGTAATTGATTAGTGGTAATAGTAGGTTTTGTTTTAACGAGTTAATACTTCCTTCCGATCTTAACTCGTGTAAATAAGTAGGTAGTTGCAAGTACTTGCGCGTACTGACTCAGATCTCTATCGTCTAGACGAAATGATTGCCCGGCTCAAGCGAAAATAGCTATTGGCCAATAACCGCGGCGTCTGGTAGTCAATGGGTATCCTTATTATAGAGGGTGGTTAAAGGTCTCTGCCCACTAGACCGTAGCATACCATGACCGTAGCATGAACGTATCAGACACGGAATGTGAGACGACACGGACTACTATGCCCACTATAACGTGTGTACATCGTTTCATGTCCGTGCTAAGCCCGTTTAGTGACCGTTGCATCCGCGTCGCAACCACGTATCATCCGCGTCGCAACTACGTATCATCCCCGTAGTATGAGCGATTCATATCCGTCATTATCGTTCTATTGTCACAGTTTTATCAGTTTCAAATTGTTTTCGCGCCCTTTAGACTACTATCGCTCTGCTAGTATTTTCCTAGGAGTTTATTTCTACACCTATTTTTCTGAGCAGACATCGTAAACTGCGATCGAAATCCATTGAAGTACTAGTTGTTACTGAGTCAAGTCAAAGTCAAAAATTATTTATTGAGTAGGCTTAGCAACAAGCACTTCCGAATCGTCAGTTATGCTACTTATACATTTATATGGCGGAATGTGTATATTTATCATTAATATTATTAAAGTATTAAATTATCATTATCAATGTCTAGGTAACCTAGACACTGATAAATGTAATCTATGATATTAAACTAAAACTTCTTGGAATTGGTAAATATATTTGTCTATAGATTTATGAGAGTACATTATGTTCTTGTCATGATTGTCAATGTGACTCCTTCAAGTACTGGTTTTGTTTGATTATTTTTATATCTTCTAAGGGCCATTCCATATGAAATCATCAGATTCTGATTTAACTCCGCGCTGACTGATTTTTAAACAGTTTGAAAAAAATCAAGGATGATAGTCTTAAGTAAGTTGTACGTAAACCGTCAATACTTTTTTTTTTACTTGCTGCTCATCCAGATGGGGCCCGCTTTAAGTTTCAATTTACCTGTTTTTGAGGTTCCACGAGAAGCGATGTTAATTTGTTTCGGTAACTAATATACATTTTTTATATATTTTTTCTGATTCTCTAGTAAACGTACTTTAACATGTTATTATCAATATGCATTAAGCTATTTTACTTATTCCATCATAAATGTTGAAAGTTTTGTGAATATTTTCAAATTCCGCCCATTTTCTATTGGATTTTGCAGCATGTCTACTGGGCTTAGTGAATTAATTTTTTTTTACTGTATAGTACAAGTATTGTTCTCATAAAATAACTGAGAGTTTGATCCCAAACTTTTCATTTAGCTGAAAAAAAGAATGGTAAAGTTGGCCATTTTACGAAATTGCTCAACTTTGACTTCAAATTTCATCATGTTTGGCAATATAAAAAAAATCAAAAAGTTTATACAAAAGATAGTACCAACTCTATTCTATAGGAATCCGTTTCATTAGGTTTGTGTTTTCGATTTATGTGAGAATTATGATTTTTTTTAATGTCCGTTTTTCGGAACTTTTTACGACTATTTTCCGGCGCTCTATGACTTCACTATTTTAAATAAAACACATTAAATTATTCATAACTATATTTAATTAGTCATTAACAACAACAAGAACCTTTATTTAAGCTGCGATGTACGTAATTAAGTAAGTCAGTGTGTATGACCCTTGTGTTAATGCACGATTTACGAATTCATGTTCATATCATGCAAAAGTCAGCAAAAAAGCTTGTCACAAATATTTAATGTATATATGTGCGCGTGTGTGTGTAAAGTATTATTACCTGACTACCTTTACGACATTAACATTTTTGGAGTAGGAATATCTTCCGGCTCGTAAGGTGCCGTTTGAAACTGGCACAAAATTATGATACGACCTGGTATTTTTTATTGTTATCGCATTATTGAATCAACATCATTACTCTTATCTAAAGACAGTTGGCATGTGTAATAAAACCTATAAGTACCCTATTTCAGACGTATTATAAGATGTGCCACTAGCATTTTCATGCTTACCATCAAGAAAGTGGTGTACCACTTTTTTGGTTGACTGTACATAGTAAACGAGGGAATCAACAATCATCATTTTGTTATTTATTACGTTTATAAATGTTGTACGTGATAAAAAAAAAACATTAACTTAAACAACTACTTTGAAACTTCTTGCTAACTTGTAGATTTCAAAAAATCATATCTCTTTCAAAAATCAATAACACAATATAAATAAAGATGATATATAAAGAGCAAAGTAAGTTCTTCTCTTCTGTGTACTTTTCAGATCTTTAAACTTTGCCAAACATGGTTTTTTTTAACGTCATAAAACGCAAATTCTACAAAAATGGTTTTGTAATTTACTGTTTTTTTAAGTTAGAATAACTATATTCAAAAATATTGTTAAAGTTTTCATTTAAAGACTATTTGAGCTTGTTAATAAAAAAAAAATACCTGTCTTGACCAAGCGAGCAGTCCAATAAAAGCTAACTGAACATCACTGAACATTAGCAAAATAACATGACGTTTTAGAAGGTTGTCATACAATAAGTAATAAAAATATACCTACTGTAATACATACATGTACAAGTACACATATTAAATAGTAAATTAACATATAATAAAATTCAGTTTCACACATAAAAAAAAAGTTAAAGCAATTTTCATCGACCTCAAAAATCGCTTATTTTTAAACTTCAGACCTATGTTATCTGGCTGTTAGGCTGTTTAAAAATTAAACAACTACGGTTTTATGTAAAACATACCTATATTATCATCCATGATTTTTTCCATACAAATCGGAAAGCATGCAGCGCACCTCATTTGATGATTTCATATGGAATGGCCCCTAATAGTTTTGGAACAATAATTAATTTTAAATAACAATGGAGCAACTGAAAAAAAAATAAAAAAAAGATATATCGATTTCGTGTAGGTACATATTGTAATAAAAATCTAAAACCAATAAAATTTATTTTAGAAAGCCACATGAAAATCATGGTTCTTACCATGTATAAAAAGAAACAAATTGTGCAATCTATCTGGTCATAAATTCGTTAACTTACACGACTGTTTCAAAATTGATATTTCTTTTAATTATTTTGTTTGTAAGAATCGAAGTAATATTTTTCGATCTCGATGAAAATCTTCGGTTTGCGGGTTTACAATCAATTAAGTAAGTAATTTTTTTGTTCAGAAAATAACGATGCTGATTATATTGTTTTCGTTGTTTCGCCATAAGAAAATTATTACTCACTATCAAAAGTGAAAAATTTGGAGAGTTTTGGATAAAAATTGTAAATACAATACAAAAATGTAAATAGAACCCGTATGCTCACCGTTTCGCCGCCTGCGCACACCGTACCGGCAACGTTGCGTGCCATGCACGTAGCGTGTCGGGGCCGGCAAAATATTCTCGCCGACAATTCTCGCCGGTCCGTGCATGGCACGCGACGGTGTTGGCCGGCGACGGAACGTCCTAGTGGGCATAGTCTCATACTTTTCCATACAAAGAATATTTTTTTGTCTGATACGTTCATGCTACGGTCATGGTATGCTACGGTCTAGTGGGCAGAGACCTTTATTGTCTATAAAATGTGTTTAGTGTATGACTCATTTTATGTGTAAGTGTGGTCAGGACGTTGTAATTCCTAGATTGATATGAAAATACGAGATTAGTATTTGAAATGAACATAACTCACCTATTTGCCATTTAATAAAATCCAATACTTTGATGTCTTAGATTTATTATTGGATTATAAATATTAGATGTCATATACCAAAGAAAAACGACCAAGATCACCTGTCCGAGGTGGGGATTAGGTGATCTTGGTCGTTTTTGTTTGGTATAACTATGACATCTAATATTTATAATTTATATAGTATTAAGTAGTGTGACTACTTGGGAAAAATAGAAAGTACAGATCAAAATATTCAGTTAAAAAATAATTTGATTCGTGTTTTCACAATACGTTCATTATTGGATTTACTTGATATATTTTTTTTTACCAAATCTCTAAAATAAAAGTGAGACAAACGTCTAATAGGTACTCGAATTTCACCATAAGTGCGAGAGATTTACTAATACTGAACTACCGAATTTGGTTAATTACTTACAAGTGATGTTAACGAGATATATGCTTTATACCTATTGAAGTTACGACATATGTCGACTGTATGTTGGCAACATTACCCGTATTTCATTATATGTAGCTTGCCTACTAAGAGAGATGCTACCTTATACTATACATAGATGTCGAGTACAACGCAATTTATCTGGCAGTACTGTTTCACGTGTAAATTAAGTTAATATTCAGGCATAACAATGGCGGATGCCCTCTGGCTTTGTTTAAGAACACAATAACTTGAACAAATCCGTTGCTGAGGGAGCTAACCCATATTCCTTTTGTCTACAAGTCTTTATAGCAATTAAAATGATTTTATACAGATGCTTTAATTTTAATGACGCTGCCAGGTCAAGTATTCCACTTGATTATTTAAGCAAGCGAATATTACCGAAAATAAGCATAAATTGTTGTAACGTCCCAGTAGTCTGATTTTACGATCTCTTTTATCTCATTTATACAATAAAAAGCCTTTCAGATATGTGAGTTTAAATTATGACAGACAACGAGGCCGCATTAAAAATATTTTTGGAGTTAAAAGGGAACAAAATAGGATTCCAGAATAAGTATTTTTTGGGTTTAGGTTAAGAGTTCCCATAAATGAAATATATCTTTTAGTATATTTCATCATCATCATCATCATCATCATCAGCCCGTTGCAGTCCACTGCTGAACGTGAACTCCCCCAAGGTACGCCACAGAGCTCGGTCTGGTGCTTTATGCATCCAGTTTCTGCTAGTATATTTAACGGAATAGAATACGATTATCTGTGTTATATATGTACATGTTTGCAACTCTTCTCATGGGTGTCTTAAGAGTCTATTAAGGGACTGAAGTGTCACTGACCAATAATTTATTAAATATGGATGATGGGCAGCAGCGTTATCATTTTATTATTGGACACGGTACGCTATCGACAATCCGCTTGCCCAGTGTGGCTATTATGGGTATTACCTCGTAATATATAGTACCTATAGTATAGTATAGTAGTACTCGTACATTATAGGTAGTAGGAAAGCCCTATGTCCAGCAGTTGACTGAAATAGGCTGATGAAATCGTGCATGATAAAACATACAAATATTAGGTATTTTATTCGTTTTTAAAAACAAACTACAAATACAAAATCTTATTTTAAAAGTACAACTAAACTAACACTACATAAAATCTAAAATAAAACTAAATAAAATCTAAAATAATTCTAAAACAGGCCCCTGCGGCATGGTACCCAGGACGCTGGCAGCATTTCCCCTCCCGCTGATGAAATGATATACGTAAGTAAACGTATTTATGTATGTCACAGGAGACTATATATTTAGCACTGTTATAGGATGATGATGATATAACTTTGTCGTAAACTGTTTAGGACTAGTTCTACTTGCAAAACGCGCAAAGGTGTTACAACACATACATATGTTAATAACGATAGTGACTTGTGTAAATTTCCGGGAAACACGTGTCGGACGGCTGCGAACACATGCCCTCACGAGAATACGAATATGTGTAGGTACTTGCGTAGCCGGAATTTAATTATGGACATTATGGTAATAGAAGCTACGAACGTTTTTCACCAATTTATACTGAAACGTATAGTTTGACCTATGAGTTCTTAAATTACGGTAAAAGCGGTGTTCGTGCAGTTGGACGGATTCCAGCGTAATAATTTTCCATTATATTAGCAGTTAGTTTCCATATTCATAAAAGTAGACCCATTAAAACACAATTTATCATTAGGTCAATTTATACTATGGGCGCCTAGCCCATAGTAGGTAACTTAATTATGCTGTACGTCTTCAATCAAGAAGCAAACGCCTCTTCGCCTGACGAGTAGTTAGACTCTATCAAAAAGGTTATTATACGATGCTTTGCTATAAAGCATCCGATTACATGAATTAAGTAAAAAGACATTGGTACAGAACAAAGAACGCAGGTACCCGTGTCAAATATGCGTAAACGTAATTGAATCGCCACTCTACGCCAAAGGTCCCACTAAACTCTTTTGGGGACACGAATCCAGGTTACGAACCGTTCTATGTGGGCATAAATAAATAAAATAAATAATTATGTCATGAGACATTCATTCTTACATATATTGACCTAGTCCCATTGTAAGCTCAATTAAAATTTCGGTATACTTAAATACGTAAATACATAGAAAACAATCACGACTGAGGAAGAAATATTTGTCTGACAAATACACAAAGAGATGCCCTTTACACAAAAGATCCCAATGGGTCGAAGTGTATCCTTAACCTCGAACTCGGAAACTTCAGCTTCGCAGGCAGGACACTGACTGCGCTACGTACGACAATAATGAAATATTATTTATTTTTAGATTACGCTCATTGCGTAAGTGTCCTAAATCTTAGCATGCCTAAGATCCGAGTGCTAGGACGTGCTTGGTACATTCGTCCAAATTGAAAGTGCCGAAGTTGCCCCAGCCTCTAGTTGGCCCTCCGCCAAGGCGCCCGGTCGATCGCGCAGCGTTTGTACTCGAGCTTTCCGACTCGACCTTATTTCTAAATCGTTTGTTATATTTTGCTTTTACTTTGCAATCAAATGTAAGCTAAGCAATGTCACGTATCGTGACAAGCGTGTGGTAACTCAAGTCAGATAGCTTTTACAGGTTAAATGCGCCCTCTACAAGTAATAAGCCGTAATTGCCTCTTATTCGATACTGTAATAGCTGGGGTGCAATTACCAGAAATTGTAATTGGCATCATGTTCGTATGCAATTTTTTTTATCTATACGCAGAACCCGACTCGTTTTTATTTATTTTGCGATTGTTTCATATCCGTTTCAGCTAGCTTGAAAGTTTCTTCCTCGTTCCGTAATTTTGATGTTTATCGTGTCGAGTTAAAGCTTCGTTGACATTCTTATCTCTTGCCATAGAATTAGTAGAGTTTAATCTTTGGTTACGGGGTCTAAACGGCCTGGTGCACCAAATCTCTAGCCTAATCGTATTAATGACTACGTTAAAGCTTGCTCGCGTCATCTAGTGACGTCACCATATTATACATATACATATAAAAGTTTTGTCGAATGAGCTTGGTGATAGTCGCCGTGAAAGTTTCGGCGGAGGGAGACAGGAAGTACGGCACTAACAACTTGTTAAGTGATCGTCGGGTGATAAGTGAGACACTTGTAACATGTTGCATGTTGTGCTAGTCGTAATGAATTATTTGTTTACGTCAATGGCTGCCATGAACTAATGATGGATCGTACAGTACAGTCGCCATCAAATATATCGAAGTGGCGAGGGACTCACAAATATCTGAAGACCTCTAAAGCTTGTTTACGAAATAAAGTAGCCATCGTAAAATCAGTCTCTACTGTTACGCAACAGACCCATGTAGTTCTAACAGCCATGGGACTGTAAATTGATTCTTCTGTTTTATGTTTAACAACCCAATATCCAAAAGCATTCGCTGAAAAGTCGTCAAAATCAAAATAACTTCAGATAATGCTTAATGCAAAAGTTCCCGCCCAAAAAAGTGTGAACTTCCGAGACGATTTCAACAATGTTAGTCTTGAAATAATTAATGAAGATTGTAGACACGAGATTCACAGTTTATTATAGTATCACTCTTGTAATTTAGTTAAGACCCATTGGGAAACTAAATGACCCAAAATTGTAAAGTAAGAAGAAACACTACTTAAATCCAGAAGTTTAAATAAAAGTCCATAATTAAAATAAAAGTTCACGTTCAGATATTTTTGAGCACCGTAGCTGCTCCGATATATCTGATGCTACTGGTAACTGTATGTGTATAGTAATTACGTTTGCGTCTCTCCTATCATCATCATGATATCTGCCGAAAGACGTCTACTGCTGAACATAGGCCCTCCTCAAAGATTGCCACAATGACCGGTCCTGTGCCGCCCGCATCCAGCGGACTCCTGCGACCTTCACCAGGTCATCAGTCTACCTTGTGGGGGGTCTACCCACGCTGCGCCTTCCTATAGAAATACAGAAATGTCTATATTTTCTGACTGAATTCTTAAGGCATCTTTTCTAACCAATAACCGTTGATTGTCCACAGAACGAACAATATTAAATCTATGTTATATTCTGGTTATGTGAACGACTGATAAGTCAATAAACTGGATTGTCGACATGCGTCGATTCATGTCGGATAGGCTTTGAAATACACGAGAACCACATGTAAGAGCACTAGGCAGGCGTCAGTTCGCATTTAGGGTATCAGATCAGTCGGAATATGTAGACGGAAAATCTGAATAGTCAAATCGCTCGTCATGTGGTGTCACATCTCTAATAGATGGATAAAGCAATTGCAATACAATGACTGTTTTACGAGAATTCGTAATAAATATTGAATTCTGTATCGAATTCATTTATATAAGTAGGTACTTAATCGTATTAATGCTGAATGTCACTAAAACTTGTGGTTGGAATAGTGGTCTTATAGTTTTATGGTTAGGTTTATGAGTAAAACAATAATTCCAGGAAAAATTACATTCAGTACAATTCTTCTGTTGGCTAATTCTTGCGTTACCCCTAAGGATTCACGAGGTTTACCCTTGTTCTTGGAAGATTACATACAAGAAGGTATGATTCGTATAATTATCTTGTCATACAACTGAGTTATTATACAGTTATTTACCGAATTTGTATCACATTATTAGCAATATACAAGGTGCCCGTGAGGAAAGGGAAACATTTTAACAGCATATTCGTGAGACTAAAACAAGCAAAAAATATTAAGTTAGTTTTGGTCAAATCTGCAAAAAAAAAATATTTTTTTTTAGTTTTTTTTTGATGTTTTGAACGCTCAATACACAAAAAAAGGATTTTATTAATGAAACTATCGCGAAAAATGCACTTTAAAAGTTTTTTTTTATTTGCTAGGTAATTAAGATTTTGTTTGTTCATTTGATGTCTGTCAATTAAGTGTGACAGGACTAAGACAACATGGTAACAAAATCGTTTCCTAAAATGCGTTTATCATAGCGTAACGGGCTAAAACGGTTTTAGGAAAAAATATAATTTTCTCTTAAAATAGACTCAATCCAGACAACTTCATATGACATTTTTAACTTCAAATTTGGTCAGAAATCCGCTGTTGATTTTTTCCCCTTCCTCATGGGCACCGTGTATATGAATTATAGAGATTCTTCTACGTTGTCCACCTGTTCCACGACACGCAATAATACAAGTAACAAATATTCGCCATTTCTTCCAAGAAAATTACGTCAGTAAAGTGCAAAGAGTAATAGTATTGTATAAGGAATAACAGATTTAGCGAAAATATGTTACACACTCTTCAAACTCATATACAGGTTGGCCGAGAAGTAATAAAAAAATCTTGAAGATCGATTCTGAGTTCCAAAACCTCACAGGCAACGAGAATGCACTTATTTTGTGGCCATCTTTTATAAGGCCCACTGTTACCTTTACTCTATCGTTTTATAGACGCTAGTAGCGCAACAAACAGCATTTTCAATCCAATCGGCTTCATGTCAGTGACGTCCGTGCGTTGGGTGCGACATTTACCCCCTGCCGGGCACTGATGCTAGCTGTTCATTCCGCTGGAAGTTTTATCGCCGTTGCTTTAATTTTTATACAGTACCTACAGAGCGACTGCGCGTCAGTGTTTTGAGGAAAATATCGTAAAAAGTACCTACATTTAAAAATGTGCCAACTTAAAATCGGAGATAGTTTCAAGTCAACCGTTGAGATCGGGTGGCCGATAGGTTTAGGCGTGAGCCGGAAAAGCTAAGGACGTAGGTTCGAATTTCAGCTCGAACATTGTGATTTTGCTCATTTTCTTTACGAACATCTTAGTTTAAATTATAAATATTAGATGTCATATACCAAAGAAAAACGACCAAGATCACCTTAATTTATATAGTATTAAGTAAGTCACACTACTTAATACTATATAAATTATAAATATGAAAGTACAAATCAAAATAGGTATTTAGTTAATAAATAATTTGATTTGTGGTGTCACAATACGTTCGATCTTAGTTTAAATTGGTTGAATATGTTCGTGTCGTTTGCAATCAATAGTTACCATATAATTAACAGAAGTATCTACCGAGAAGTGATTAGAAAATTGTATTTCCCTTAGAAACGCAATATTTGTTTATTTTCTTTGCCTGATATCATAATATCAAGGAAAATAAACGTAGGTATTTTATTCATATTTCTAATAAACGTAAACCCTTCGCTCTCATGTGTTTTGTGTATCAAGTCGATATATTATCGTTTGGATTATGATCGAACGGTTCGACCCAGTTAGAAAAGCTAGGGTATCTATGCCCCGATGAAAAGCTTATGTTATAAGTAATCCATTATGACATATGCCTCTTTTACCTAAAGTTACAAGTATATGTAGGAGCTGACGGAGACATCGCGACCCTTCGCTCTAATCGAATTAAAACGTACGTTCAAATAATTAAATTAACAGTGGATAAGGGAAATGTTGAATAAGCAATATAGAAATTTATTTAAATATGCGAGATTCAATTTCCGAGCTCGTCCAATTAACAAAGGAATCCTTATAACAGATATTACTATCTTTCTTCGTGCTTCTTGAACATTCTAATTGTTTGTGTTTAGAAATGTATTGGTACGACTGGTATATCCACCCGTTAAGTAATTTACTTTGGATTTTGAGTGATACCATAACAACACACTTGAAGAAACACCTACTTGAGTTTTTTAAATCGTTTAGTGCCTTGATTTTGAAGTGAATAGTTAAGCGTGACCGGAAGATAACTGAGATATACCGTACGTTGCGATGTCACGGATGATATTGTCAAATTTAGTGATATGAATAAGTACCATTTATCTAAAAAGATTTCATATTATGAGCAATAATTTCATACATATAGCTTCATACATATATACCTTTCTTGAAAGCATCATACAACTTTAATACAGTGAGTATGGCTTACCAACAAGAAAATAGTAAATCTTATAAGCGGTAAAGATAAATTCCAGTGTTAAGCATAAACACGATGTTGATAACCTGTTTATGACGTCATTGTAGGTACGATAACTCCGAACATAACTTCAATAAAGTTCCATGTTTAGGGGTAATAATAGATATTTTGTAAGATGTATTGCAGGCCTTATCAAGAAACAGTTTTACAAGGAAGAGATCTTGCTGCACATTGAAAAGTTCTATTTATGCAAATTGAATCGGTATTCAGTGTTGCGCTTAACCTATTTGCCACTGGCGTTAGTTCGAGAGTTTAGGATACAAATACGATACGAATACAAGAATAGATATAAAATTATGAAGATTTTTATAGCTCGTCTGTAATACCAGTCGTATGTTAGTAGTTTTAAAAGCTTTTACATGTGTGTGTAGCAACAAATATGCTGTTAAAATTATGACTATGGCCTTGACAATTAACACGGTTACCAAATATAGTAAAGAATAATTAAATAGAAATTCGAGTTATTATGTATGCTGTGGCCACTGTAGGTATCTTTTCTTATTACTCTATGCTATCATGACCTGTAACAGCCTTGTACAGTAAGTTAACGTCGCCTCAATTTAATTGTCCATATTTTATATATGAACAGAAAGCCCAACGCTGCAGCTATTTTGCTAATATGTATCAAAACATTGTATATAACTTTTGAAAATTGTCGTGACACTCCTGTCAAATTATTTGAGAAATACTGACTAACCCGCTATACAATAAGATTTTAACATACTGGTATCATGCATAAAGTAACGAATGTGCCCATCTGTTAAAATGACGCAGGCACTGTATTGCATGGTCATTTGCCGGCTTTTATAGAACTAGTTCTGTTTGATGTACTTTAAGCAGTAAATGAGCCATATTTTGCATGCGCAATGGGTCGTATTGTTATATCGACGGAATTAAAGTTGGGACTCACTATCCGCCTTCTATAAAATTAAATAAGCTGCGAATATAATGCAGAACCTTTGGCTGTTAGCATTCAAGCGTAACTGCAGATTTTTCTTATCTAGACGACTAGAAAAATCTATAGTTTGGAGCTAAGGCAAATACTGCAACGTATACTCCAAAATACCTATGAAAATCTTAGTTTCAATTTTTATGATTAGAGTCACGTGAGAGCCTTATATTTCAGTCCAAATTATATTTGGATACGTACACTCAAGAATAGCAAAGAGTAGAGAAAACTTTGTCATGATAATCTTCAGCATCGACACTTAACTACTGAGTACGTTTAGTTTATCCCATAGGTATGAATCTAATTTAGTTTAAATTATTTAGCAAATAGCAATGCACCGAAGAGAAATTTCAAAAATTGAGAATTTTAATTTGTAAAGTTCTTGTCCTTAGCACATTGATTGCTATGCCTTTGGGTAAATTTGATGAGTTGATACCGACGTCGTGTACCAAAATTAAACTTTAAATGAAGGGACCCTGAACCGTTGAAAACATAGGGGTAAACCCTAATCTTATAGATCATTATCATCATTCCTTTCGCAATCCCAATTTGCGATAAAATTTCCTCGCGAACATTTCCAGTATTTTCATTTAATTTAGAAAGCTCTGCATTTTCTACATTGTTACTTGCTACTAATATGTTTAGGTTTAATATGAGACATTAGCTTGACAACCTACGTAGCCGCCTTTGCCTTTTATCTAACACTAACTACAAAAGCTCCGATCATTTCCAGTCCCGCTCGTTTTTTCCGAAGCCGCTTCAAGTGTACACATGCGTGAAGCGCGACGTAGATGGATTTCAAGCCGGAATTAAAACTCGCATTCCAATTAACGTTAGGGGTTTAGCGCTGAACGATAAAGGCCCGGCCCAGATTGCCAGCCTTTGAGCTTGTTGGGGAGCAATCAAGGCATACCAGCACAATAAGGACTATAATCTCAGTTTCTATAACTGAGGGCTTTGTGCCTTGTCAATATCTTGCATTAAATCCAGAGAGATGAATACGCTCCTATCTAGAACATGGAAGCCGCACGCTATACTAAATTGCCTTTAAAAAATGTTCCTGAATTTTAGATGATAAAATTGTCACCACCCCGTCTTCAATGCATCGCGGTAATGAATTTCAATATCAACCTATAAAAACTTAAACGGCCATTAAAAATAGTTGTGATTGGTCCCTGAAAGTTTTTATTGGCTATATTCTATAAGCATTTGTCAAAAATGTTGCGCTGTGTCAAGAAAAGCGCTATGTCCTGCCCATCATGGCACAATTGAACAATTGTTTTGGGGGTATTTTTGAGCTGGCGTTAGACGTCCATGTTATATAATATATGATCGCAGGCTCCTATGTATAACTACGAGTATGTAGACTTGCAATTCGAATATCTGACAACTGCGAATGCGAATATTTGTATTAGGACAAATTATGGTTTTAGAATAAAAAAACAAGAGGTCTAATCTTTTTTTACTACTAAAATATATTGAATTTTAATCATTTTAAAGTAGCAAATACTTCCTACAGAAATCGGATTTGGGGACAATACTTTCGGGAAATACTGGTACACTGGTACACCCTAGTAAAACAAGATTTCCCAAATTGAACCAACCTGATAATTAGGAAATACCTACCTACATGGTGATATCTAATTATCTTTGTTGGTTACTATAGAATATCATATGTTATTAAAATATTTGACGCAAAGCGAAGTTATCTTGCCTGCATTTTCAACTTTTTATTATATTATAAAGACTATTCAAAAATCTCTAAATAATATTCCGGATATTCGAAAACCTGATACTTTTAGTCTTATAAACATATTGAGACCGAAAGGGACAAACCATACATATCGGCTTGCTAAGTTAGGAGACGTTTCTGAATAGGGATGTAAGTATTTTATGAGCTTATAATTTAATAAAATAAGTAAAAAAAGTTTTAAGTTAAACGGTTTTTATTGCACCAAAAACTAGAAAATAAAAATTAGTTGTAACTAACCGTAGATGCTACTTTTTGTAGATTAGTCACGTGAAACTATTATCACTGTAGTCTTCCCAAGTCGGATGCTGAAAGCCACGTTTAGCCTCTATGTCAGTGGATTAAGCGTATCCTAATCGGAAACTTTTACCAAACTGAAATAAAAACGTGGGGCGTACGCAATTGTGATTAAGTCACTATAGTTATTTAAGAACACACATAGAAATCGAGACAGCAATAGAATAATAAGTTTTGTTCTGGCCTTGATAAAAGTTATTTACCTCTGTAGAAGTGTTGGAACAGATGAATGATTCATTGCAAAATTAAAGCTACAATTACATATTTTGAACTTGTATGTTTCTTCATAATAACGCCCCACGTTTTTATTTTAGTTTGGTAAAAGTTTCCGATTAGGATACGCTTAATCCACTGACATAGAGGCTAAACGTGGCTTTCAGCATCCGACTTGGGAAGATTACAGTGATAATAGTTTCACGTGACTAATCTACAAAAAGTAGCATCTACGGTTAGTTACAACTAATTTTTATTTTCTAGTTTTTGGTGCAATAAAAACCGTTTAACTTAAAACTTTTTTTACTTATTTTATTTTCAAGTTTTTAGTGCAACTTATTCTAGATCAAAGGATGTTGTTTGTAATATGCAATACAATTAGGGATGCTAGCGTTTAACTCTCGCGCTTTAATCACGACACAAACATGTGTAAACGTAATGGACAATATTTTATGTGTAACGAGAGGGAAATCGCTGCTGAATAGATATTTTTTGAAATCCGACACTAAAAATATGTCAGCTTGAATGCCCGAAGTGTCTTAACTGGAAGTGTTATTCATATTATACCTTAGAAAACAGAGATCTGACAATAAGGAATATATTAATCAATTTGGTTTATTGAGAAAATGAAGTTTAAAGCGAGGCCTGACGGCTCGCCCTACGCGATCAACTCACGCTGTCACTCTATCAGCCGAAGGGCAGAAGGCACGACGGCTCGCCCTACACTATGCGATCCACTCACGCTGTCACCCTATCAGCTGGAGGGCCGCAGGCCCGACGGGTCACCCTACCCTACGCGCTCCACTCACGCTGTCACTCTATCAGCTGGAGGGCCGCAGGCCCGACGGCTCGCCCTACACGATCCACTCACGCTGTCACTCTATCAGCTGGAGGGCCGCAGGCCCGACGGCTCGCCCTACGCTACGCGATCCACTCACGCTGTCAGTTTATCGGCCAGAGGGCCGCAGGCCCGACGGCTCGCCCTACGCGGTCCACTCACGCTGATGTCACTCTACCAGCTGGAGGGCCGAAGGCCCGACGCCTCGCCCTACGCGATCCACTCACGCTGTCACTCTATCAGCTGGAGGGCCGCAGGCCCGACGGCTCGCCCTACACGATCCACTCACGCTGTCACTCTATCAGCTGGAGGGCCGCAGGCCCGACGGCTCACACTACGCTACGCGATCCACTCACGCTGTCAGTTTATCGGCCAGAGGGCCGCAGGCCCGACGGCTCGCCCTACGCGGTCCACTCACGCTGATGTCACTCTACCAGCTGGAGGGCCGAAGGCCCGACGCCTCGCCCTACGCGATCCACTCACGCTGTCACTCTATCAGCTGGAGGGCCGCAGGCCCCACGGCTCGCCCTACGCGGTCCACTCACGCTATCACTCTATCAGTTGGAGGGCCGCAGGCCCGACTGGTCACCCTACGCGGTCCACTCACGCTGTCACTCTATCAGCTGGAGGGCCGCAGGCCCGACAGCTCACCCTACGCGATCCACTCACGCTGTCACTCTATCAGTTGGAGGGCCGCAGGCCCGACGGGTCGCCCTACCCTACGCGCTCCACTCACGCTGACACTCTATCAGCTGGAGGGCCGCAGGCCCGACGGCTCGCCCTACGCGATCCACTCACGCGGTCACTCTATCAGCTGGAGGGCCGAAGGTCCGACGGGTCGCTCTACCCTACGCGCTCCACTCACGCTGTCACTCTATCAGTTGGAGGGCCGAAGGTCCGACGGGTCGCTCTACCCTACGCGCTCCACTCACGCGGTCACTCTTTCAGCTGGAGGGCCGCAGGCCCGACGGCTCGCCCTACGCGATCCACTCACGCGGTCACTCTATCAGCTGGAGGGCCGAAGGTCCGACGGGTCGCTCTACGCTACGCGATCCACTCACGCTGTCACACTATCAGCTGGAGGGCCGAAGGTCCGACGGGTCGCTCTACCCTACGCGCTCCACTCACGCTGTCACTCTATCAGCTGGAGGGCCGCAGGCCCGACGGGTCGCCCTACCCTACGCGCTCCACTCACGCTGTCACACTATCAGCTGGAGGGCCGCAGGCCCGACGGCTCGCCCTACGCGATCCACTCACGCGGTCACTCTATCAGCTGGAGGGCCGAAGGTCCGACGGGTCGCTCTACGCTACGCGATCCACTCACGCTGTCACACTATCAGCTGGAGGGCCGCAGGCCCGACGGCTCCCCCTACGCGGTCCACTCACGCTGTCACTCTATCAGCTGGAGAGCCGCAGGCCCGACTGGTCACCCTACGCTACGCGATCCACTCACGCTGTCACTCTATCAGCAGGGCCGCAGGCTGCAGCTGTATCTTTTTGTCCAATATTCCGCAGGGTTTTGATCAGTGTATGTTGCCAGTGATGACCTACGGTACTAAACCATGCTCGCTTACAATGGGCCTTATAAGAATGCTCAATGTCACCCAAAGCTCTATCAGCTGGAGGGCCGAAGGTCCGACGGGTCGCTCTACGCTACGCGATCCACTCACGCTGTCACACTATCAGCTGGAGGGCCGAAGGTCCGACGGGTCGCTCTACCCTACGCGCTCCACTCACGCTGTCACTCTATCAGCTGGAGGGCCGCAGGCCCGACGGGTCGCCCTACCCTACGCGCTCCACTCACGCTGTCACACTATCAGCTGGAGGGCCGCAGGCCCGACGGCTCGCCCTACGCGATCCACTCACGCGGTCACTCTATCAGCTGGAGGGCCGAAGGTCCGACGGGTCGCTCTACGCTACGCGATCCACTCACGCTGTCACACTATCAGCTGGAGGGCCGCAGGCCCGACGGCTCCCCCTACGCGGTCCACTCACGCTGTCACTCTATCAGCTGGAGAGCCGCAGGCCCGACTGGTCACCCTACGCTACGCGATCCACTCACGCTGTCACTCTATCAGCAGGGCCGCAGGCTGCAGCTGTATCTTTTTGTCCAATATTCCGCAGGGTTTTGATCAGTGTATGTTGCCAGTGATGACCTACGGTACTAAACCATGCTCGCTTACAATGGGCCTTATAAGAATGCTCAATGTCACCCAAAGGGCAAAGGAGAGGGCTATGCTAGGAGTCTCTCTGCGATATCGGATTAGAAATGAGACCATCCACAGCAGAACCAAAATAACCGATATAGCTCTTTGAATCGCTAAACTGAAGTGGCAGTGAGCGGGGCTCGTCGCGCGTGGAACCGATGGCCGTTGGGGCGGTAAGTTTTTCGAGTGGTGGTCAAGTACCGGAAGGCGCAGCGTGGGTAGGCCCCCCACAATGTGGACTCATGACCCTGTGCCACCCGCATCCAGTGACCTTCACCAGGGTGAAGGTCACTGGATGCGGGTGGCACAGGGCCGGTCCTTGTGGCAATCTTTGGGGGAGGCCTATATTCACCAGTGCACGTCTTTCGGCTGATATGATGATGATTATGATAATGAAATCCGTATGTTTCTACCAAATGTCTAAAGCAGTACTTCAAAATCTACAGATCGCTAAACCTAGCGGTTGTGGCAGGCAGTAACACTGGAGTATCAGATCTGAGGAGTTGGACGTTAGTATTAAATTCGCATGTTTCTACTTAATATCTAAAGAACTTCTTTAAAATCAAGAAATCGATAAAAGATAAACCTTGCGGTTATTGTGGGCAGTACTGCAGCATCAGGAGTGAGGAGTTGGAAGTCAAGATCAGGCTGTTAGTATTTGATTATGCCAAACATGCTATACTTTCATTTTCACGTGTCTAACACTCTCGGTTAAGGTAAGCAGTACGTCTGCAGCATCAGGCTTTGAGGGTACAAGGATACGAATATTATAATATTGATTGTCATGGGGACTTGACACGAGTTCCAAATTTCATTAATTTTGGTGCAGTAGAAGTGGTCGAAAAATCGATCACAAGATTTGAAGCATCGACGACAGTTGATACGCGGTGAAGTTAATAAAAACCGTTTAAAAATAGAGAGCTCGAATGAAGATCACATTGAACATTTTTGAAGGTAAAATTGATATAGATAGGCATTTTAGATATGTAAGAGTAAGCGTTCCATGGTAAAATTTGTACCTATTTGATTCTTTCACGAACCAAGCCCTGGCTAACAAACGAAATGATCGAATACACTCATTTAATTAAACTTACCCATAAATATTTAAATTTAATTACGGGTAAAGCAGTTGTACCTACGTGTTCTTGTTACACAAACATGTGCCCTAAAATACCTTTTGACATGTTTTATCTTACAAGCAAGAAAACCAATAGTTTCTTGGCTTACTGACCTACTTTAACTTTCCATCCCGTATTGTTCGTCATTAGTGTATACGAAGTCTTTTGTCCTTACATAGGGTGCGTGTGGATTGGGTGAGCATCCGTCAAAAATGTTTTAAAATATACTATTGTTTTAGTAAAAGTTCTAAAACGAATTGTAAAACTAATCCCTGTATTTGTAAAACATGTAAATCAAAATATACAGCGTTTAACGTGTGCTCATTCAGTTCTCAGAAACTGAGTGAGTACACGTTAAAGCTGCTATATAAATATACGTTTTCTCCAATATGCTCGGAAATGTTCGCATTAATGTAGCAAAAACGAAACGCGAAGTACCTTCTTATGTACCCGCTCAAATTAAAAAAAA
Organism: Thaumatotibia leucotreta; assembly: GCA_025490895.1. Lineage (NCBI taxonomy): Eukaryota > Metazoa > Arthropoda > Insecta > Lepidoptera > Tortricidae > Thaumatotibia > Thaumatotibia leucotreta. Next base: position 44,675 of record JALPQI010000990.1, read on the forward strand.
AGATTTTCATTATTGTACAGTTTTTGCGGCCGCGAAATTGTACTAAAATCCATTAATGTATTGTTTTTTACTTCTTAAAAACTACTTTTGGACTTTGAAAAAAATGCATACAGCCAAATTCTAAAGCCACGACCAAACGCCTGGTCTGGATAGAGCGAGAGACGGCGATCAAATCTATGGCCGTCTCGTTCTATCATGAGTTACAAACGCCTCGGTGTGTCAGGTCGTGTAGGTACGGTTTAATGAAACCATAGATATCGTTACTATTTTTTATGAACGACCATGCATTAAAAAAAAGTTTAGGCGGGAATCATAAGAGATTTTTTCTTTTCAATTGTTATTCAATTTGCAAGAAAATATTTTGTTTTATTTCCTTGCATGTTTGGAGAAAAGTCCTATATGTGCCTCGGACGGAAATAGAATTACGTGGATTCGTATGTAATTGTCGGCCTCAGCTTCGCTTCGTCCGACAAAAAATACTCATCCACGAAATTCGCTTTCCCGGCCTCTGCAATAATGTACTAATAATTTATGCATATCTACATATCCCAACAATGTCAGGAAAGCTGCCAATCGGCCATTTAGAAGAATTAAATGCAAATGCCTGTGATGTAGAGATCATCGTTTGGCATGTAGGCAGTGGTGAAGACGTTTATGGCAGCTAATTGACTTTGCTGTCTTCTTCGCTTTTAAGCAAGAGCTTGGAATGCTGCCATATGCTTTAAGATAGCAATTTACTTTAAATAGTTTACGTTTCGAGCTTGGCTGATGCGATCAGAAGACATGGAGACTATTAGGGAAAACAGACCGGTTTCTATCTCTGAGAGATTCCTGTTCATAACCGCTTATTAGCCTGTGTTTTCATATAATAGTCCAGTACTACAACTATGGTCCACAAGTTCAACTCTTAATTAAGCATCAATCAAAATCTTTTACTTTAGTTTTATCTAAGTTTTTTAATCATGAATGAGGAGATATTGTGAACAACTGCGTCAATAATATAATAATTACACTAAATGGAAGATATTTGACTTAATTTTGGACCATAGTTGGGAGCTTTTGGACTATAGTTGGGTAGTTTTACGGCATTAAATTATAATATGAATACAAAACACGACGCGACATTTTTTGACAGCCACCGTGGCCTCGTCGATAGTCCCCTCCCCTGCCCCCCCTTGAATTCTCGCAAGCAAGTCACAGTAAAGGCGTTTCTTTAAAAAAATGTAAGGCAGCACCTTTGTGAGTTTTATCTCAACGCCCCGGCTTCGCACGGGTACTATACCTACATAAAAACCTTCCTCTTGAACTATTCTACCTATTTAAAAAAATCTCATCAAAATCCGTTGCGTAGTTTTAAAGATTTAAGCGTACAAAGGGACATAGGGACAGAAAAGGTGACTTTATTTTATATTATGTAGTGATGATACAACCCAACTAGCAACACTGCCGTCAGCAGTTCGTGCAGTATATTCGTCGGGTAGCAGTGGGCTCAGTTTTTGATAATAGACATGTTTCACGAAAACATCTTACCTACGGGTAGTGACTAAAAATACGTGAGTTTAACCGTTCATGAGGATCGTACTGAAAGTTTTTGGAATCTTAGATAGGTATAGCCTGTCCACTTTTTAAGACCATTTCACTATACAAATACTATGGTGAACTGGACTTTACAAAAGTGCATAAGGCTATATGGGATTGTGCATTATTTCATTGTCTTCTTTTTTAACTTTTTTTGAGTGTATAGATTTTTCAATATATTTGATCCAAATTGAAAAGTTTAGGGCTACCTATTCCTTTTAAGTCAATTTTTGTATGTAGATTTGATCTGAGGACTGGTTGTGTAATTTGCTCTATATTGTATTGGAAGTGAACTGGTTTTAGACATTTATAAAGCCGCCGGCGGAAGCTAGTATTTGTGCGCTTAAGTCCGGCTTTGTTATGATGGCTGCACCTTCGTAGAATCACCGCAGAGCCTCTAACCCGCTCATAGTGCCAGAGCTTAGACAAGCGGCTTTACGGTTTTAATGGTATATCGTCGAGCATAATGTTCAGTTTAAGACACAGGTGCATATAACTATAGCTGGGTTAATGAGTAATAAAAACTCGTAGATGGCTAAGTTTTAGAATTATAAGTAATTATAACTAACGTAATACTTCGTAATATATTAAAACCAAATGACGAACATGGTTAATCACGTAATTTAAGTCGCTGATTGCTCGACATGTTTCTTTCTACCCATTAACACTTTGAGCGCGGGGAACTCCCGAGGGGAGTTCTCTGTGGAAGGTCCATTTTCGCTACAAAGCGGAAAAATAACGGGATCGGCTACGAGCGTAGCGCGTAGCACTCGTCCGCAATTAAAGTGTTAAAATGATCCTCGTTCGGAGCACCATCGGCCAAAGTCTGATACGTAGGTACACTAGGTACACAACAACACGTGTAGCAATTATCGACTTACATACCGTAAAAATGTTTTCATACCACCTATTCAAATACGGGCCGTTTCTTCCCTGCTGGGAGGGATCAAAGGGGCACTTTTCTGTTCAAGGACTTTCAATTCCCAGCCTATAAAATTACGAAGAAATATGAAAATAAACAGTACGTTCATAATTAGTAAAGATTTCTTCAGAATGGAATATTTGCATAAATATGAAATATGTATTTTTAGTTTTCTCATAGGTGGTGTGAAAAGCAGTATGTGTCACACAGTATCAAAATACTTTTTGTCTTGGGCGTTAACGCTTGAATCCCTCATTTCGCTCAGAATTCCACTTGAGAATCACTCACTACGTTCAAGATTCTATTGTGGAATCCATCGCTTCATTTGTGATTCGATATACGCCCTCGCCGGAAAAATATCATTTTGATCCCTTGTAACACAGGGAACTATTTTTTTACATGAGACTGACAAATTACGTGGTCATAACGTACGACAGACTCATCCTACTGTCGTTAGGTAAATCTTACTTCGTTATCATACTTATCATATGTCTTGGAACGAATAATTATTGTATATTTATCTACCTATATCTTAAATGCCTCGAGACAACATTTATCTGACAAGTACATATATTTTATTCGGGGATAGTGAAACAGGCCCCATGCCGTAAATACCTAACGTTGAACTGACAGTTACGATGAATAACTGAAGGTGTGCCTAGAATTGCCACTTATTTTATTAATATTACTTTAAGTCTTGACTTTTTTACAAAGAGTAAGCGCACCAGGAAATTGATTGCCGTCGGACCTGCCAGTTTTTAATGCCGTTAATATTCAATCTCTTGCTTCTGTCTCGAGCTCCGAGTTTAATTGACTATTCCAATTAATTTTATTTAAGACGCTCTGCAAAGGTGCACAGTCAGCTTCAACGAACCGGGGTCATTATGAACGTTTTCGTTTCGACAGTTTTGCTTTTACATTTTCATGTCATTTGAGTTCGGGTAAGTCGTTTTCACGAAAACGTCTTTGTCAAATTAGTTGAGAATATTAAGTCTCTTTGCGATAAATTCTCATACATGCAAGGACCGCCACTTTGTTGCCGTAAGCCGTTACCACGCTTACGCATTGGCATGGGATATCCTCGCGAAACAACGTGTTCGTTTCGTATTGAACACGTAGGTGTGCCAACGGCTTTGGTGACAAGACAAATAATAAATTGATAAATGGTATCAATATCGAGGCAGTCGTTCAACTCGTGTTTATATTTCTAATTCAGGAAATTGTTGAAAGATTTACTTTTTCACTATTTCTCATAACTATGCTGATGTGTTAAGAGCGCTAATTAGTCAGACAGGATGAACAATATTACTTTGCTCTTCCGCGATACAAAAGAACGCGCAAAATCGTATCGCGTTTGTATCGCGGAAGAGCAAAGTAATATTGTTCATCTTTTAATATGGACATCCGCAAAGTAACACCGTATTCAATTAATTAGTCAGACAGGGTACCTATATACTGTATACGTATTTCCGATCCCTTATAGATATGCGAATATCGAAAATTAGAGATCATTATTTTTGTGGTCGAAATACATATATACGTATGTATAGTATCCATCAGTTTTACCAAACTTTTCAAAATTTTCTTTGCGTCACACCATACTACTTACGTTTCATAACTTTTGCTACTAAAAGGTTTTGTTGTTTCTATTACAGTTTAAACTGTATTGGACGAAGTAATTTACCGTAAAATTTGTGATATTTCTAGCGTGACACAAGTGACACGACACGTCAATTAGTCTTTTGAATAGCGTGGGCAGTAATCTCTTAAGTACTTAGATGGCTCAATTAAATTTAGGAAAATAATAATACACATACTAAACTTATGTACGAAATATCATCATTTGATATTCTAAAGTGCTTTACGGTGAAGGAAGACATCGTGAGGAAAGAAGAAAGAAATTCAAGGGTGAATGCGAAGTTTCCAACAAGTATTGGGCCAGCGTTGGGACCACGCAAAATACGCACATTATAATTGATGTCGAGTTCCGGGAAAAATGGCCAAAATACAATACAATAAAAATCATAATATTCTCAATTGAAATTCATTGAAACCGTTTGATGTTAATCACTGATTAGTTAGATGGTTTATAAATTATAATTAAATTGCTCCAATGAACAGCTGGGTCGCGTTTTATAAAGTTGGTTTAGTTGGTTACAATTTACAATTTTGCTGTTTGCCTCTCTTTCTAGCCATTATGTGCGTGCGTTAGAGAGACAAACAGCGAAATTGTGAAATGTAACTTTATAAAACGCCAGCGCGACCCAGGTATGACGTGAAACGTAAAATCAATGCTTACGCCAAAATAACACAAAATAAATATCAAAATGTGCCTTAAGTATCAATCAAAACATCCTCTTCAAAAGGCTACTATCATTCCTGGATCTCTGTATCTGATTGTCAAGATCGGAAGTCCGATCCTTTACGAACCTGATATGGCTTTTAACCCAGCGGTTTGCTTTGCTCCACGAACCCTTCCGCTATACTCGTCGCAGATTTCATCGGGATTTCATTATGCCGCGCGTGGAATTCAATTCGCCTACACTCTCATTTTCTTGGGAACATTTGAAATTTTCTGCGGTAAAAATATGTAAAGCAATTTGAGGAATGCTTACTACATTACAATGTAAAGGTATGTGTATTTTTTCTGGGAGTGTAGACTTTTGTAAAATTAATAGGTTCTTGTATGAAACATATACCTATACCTACCATGCAAAAATCTGATACTGGGAGAGAAAATACGTACGTTTTACTTGACTATATGGCACTAGCTACAAAATGTTATAAGTATACCTATAGCCGGCCCGGGGAACCTTGATCCCTATGACAGCTGTCAGTTCAATACATTACTTGTCAAGACGCGACATTGTTGACAGATAATGTATGAAACTGACCGCTGTCATAGGGATCAAGGTTACCCGGGTTGGCTATAACATTATTTTATCTCTTTGATATTCTAGTGTCCTTATTACACTTTGTTTTATAGCGTTATATGTACCTATAACCAAAATTACATCTAATGTCGGAGCACCATAAAGGCATTATTGTCATTTAACACCTAATAATAAATCTGAATATTGGACGAAATTAAACCAACCGAATAGCTCAATTGACCCATGTATTATTCATTCGTGTTTAAAATTGCAATGAAATAACTGTCATTCAATTTTCGTTGTAACTTTAGCCTGTGGGAGGGCTGTCAGTCCCGTTTTCAATTCCATTTTGATCGCGGGAAGATTAATGACTGTTATTGCTCAATATTCAAATTGATAAAAATTCGGTGCTGTAGGTATTCCCTGAAACCATACTTTAGAAACGAATTATCTTTTCCCATTTTAATTTGCTGTAGGTATTCAAATTAATTGAAATATCTTAAAATATTGGGATTCGTTTCTTTAATGGAAAAATTAACCTTTAGGTATATGATCACTTCCTGATCCCTCAAATTACGACTCTTATTATCAGTATCTAAAAACTTCTATGTATGTAAGTCTTCGCCGATTATTAGCTTTGTTCAGGTTTGGCGTTAGGTTTATTCCAGAGTTAAATTGTCCGCAAATATTTATTTATTTTAATATGTCAGTCAGACTGATCTCTTTTTCTCAACGCCTTTTTGCTCTGTATATGCGTCTCAGACTTCTATTTAAATGTTGCGACTTACCACTGCTTTGAGGCAGTAAAGTCGATACAAAGTACACAAATCACTCGCTATACTTCTCCGTTCCGCAATAAAACTCACTCAGTCCCCAGGTCCACGATGTGTTCGACACAAAGTGTGTAATAACTTTGCAGGTGCATTAGCATATAGAGCGAGTCGCAGGTCGCAGCCCTAGGGTCCAACAGACTGCACTAATAGACTTCACACTTCATATGAATATTGAATAGTATCTAATTCGGTGTCCTTACTATGTCTGAGGCTAGACGAGCGTAATATTTTGAGTTTTGAGCCGCGTAATTTCGGTCGCTCCGTTCATTGTGTCACATCGTCACGCGACCCCAATGTATGGAGTAACCGAAATGACGCGGCTCAAAACTCAAAATATTACACTCGTGGGCATTTCTCAGAGCGTAAACGGACATCTCATTCATCTGGTCACTTTTTTTGGAAGTGGCTGAATGATTTGAGGTTGGTTTTGGTTGTCTTATAGAGAAACGGGTGCAGTATCTGACGACCGAAAATGGTACCAAAAGATACATCCACTTCCAAAAACACGTGACCGGATGAATGAGTTGTCCGTTTACGATCTGAGAAATGCCCTCGTCAGGCCTCAGCCTAACCCTCTGTATCATAGTGTTGCCTACAGGCAACATATCATAAAACTCTTCCTAAATTTTATTTGAAGTTTTTAAACTTGTTTCGGTGCATTGTAGCTTGTAGTATACATACCGATGAATGGTCAAAACATTCCTACAATCTCCGAGGGATATCGTTGCAAGCTCAAACTGGAGATTTGGTTAATGTTTCGGAAAAACTTGAAAATTTTCAAAAAAATATAAATGTTTTTCTAGTGCCCGAAATTGCTGAAAACGTTAAGCTAAAAGTATAAAGTACTGTATTTCATCCTTGACGACGTATAATTTTTAGTATTTCTCAAAATATGAAGACATGTAATTTTTTTTTTCCTTAATTTTTTTCAGTAAATAATAATAATTAAATAAAAATGAGAAATTAAGTTTGTTGTTTTAACATGTTCTATCCAAATTTGTTTGAAAATTTTAAATCGGTGATCTTGAATGATACAGGGCTAAGAGATGGCGGCGTGTACAAACTGTCACTGCAACCTTTATTATTAACCTTTTGACGTTTGTTTGCGTCGAGCCGTGTGCATGTCGCGACCAATATAAAATTACACCACGCAGATTAGAGCTTGCACTTCAATGGGACAATTTTTTACATCATGAAAACCAAATCAGAACCTCGTCTTATTTATCATACTGTATCGAGAATTCGAGATGAGCCGGATTTTGACACTTACCAACATTTTAATCATGAGTTGCCCTACCGTCTTTTCAATTTTAGACACTGTGTTGGTATAATTAAATTTTCGGACAATTATTTTTATTTAAATATTATTGCACAATTTAATAAAAAAATACAAATGGTGGATCCAATGCCTCGAGGCATTCTCTACCAGTCAACCATTGGATCAAACAGACTAGTTGTATGTATATCTAAATTGTTTTTTCCTGACCGGTAACTTATGTACATAGCTAGTTCGTGCTACTCTTAACATTGCGTGTATCATGGGGCTATTTGGATTCATAATTAAAACATTGATACATCTCAAAGTAACGTCAATATCTTGTAACAATGGCTTTTACAATATAATCTTGATTTGAATTGAGTGAGCGTGGCGCAACGAGACCAGTAGCCGTACCACGAGTTTGCAATTATTGGTAACATTAGGTTTTATTCGATACGTAAAGAATGCCATCGCGCTCGCTCCAATATGTCAGTACGAGCGCGATAGAATGCATTACTTATCGAGTAAAATCTAACGTATCCTTTACAATTCATGGTACAGCTACAGAAACGCGCGCGTATCGCTAGCTCGCCGCTGTCAAAACGCGTGTGTGTCTTAATATAGTCCAAATAGCCCCACGCGAATCACAAAACACCTACTAATCGTGGTTACCTTAACAGCGTGGCGCCAATGGACAGCATGGACGACATCGAACTGAAGAACATCCAGCTGCAGTTCCCGACCGCGCGCTGCTTCGGCGAGGCGGGCTGCACCGAGGTGCGCGTGCGCACCGACCGCGGGGACATACTCGTGGCGGTGCAGGGCGACCGCAACAAGCCTGCCATCTTCACGTACCACGACCTGGGGCTCAACTGTGAGTTTTTTTTAGTTATTGTTATAGGTGGACGTTTGAGATATTTTAGTTTCGAAAACTTTAATCGGTGCCGTTGAGCCCTACCACCGCGAACTTCGAAATTTTCATTTCAACGAAGGCGTCATTAAAGTGACAGAGACGAATCCGTGAAATTTGCGGATTTCGAAGTTCGCAGTAGGACCGCAGGACATGTATCTATCTATGAAGTATGTCTTAAGGACAACGAGGTACTACCATTGCCGTGACCATGGGACCTGAGCCTCAAATGTGAGTACCTACTGCGATCTTGTAGTTAGCAATAGGTCACCTAACGCTTACCTTTTGTTTTATCAAGGAGCTAGTCTCATAGTGATGTTGGAAGGTGGTCAAAGGAACTGAAAACAAAAAACGACGACCCTATAGATGAAAAAAATTGCCGACTATTACGTAACGACTAAAAAAAGTTGTCAAATGAGGTATATTTTTAACAAAAACAATAATCTTGTTTCCTCTACTTAATTGTGCCGTGATGAGAACAACTAAGTTCAACAAATATGTTCACCTTGCTCAACTTTACAGGCATTCGTATTCACAACAATATAACTAGTAGCTTACTCTCTCGTTTACAAAACTGTTGGAAACAAACCTTTATGCAAGTTGTATTACAAAGTGTAACGAACCAATTTAAACTTTTCACGCGGACACTCGCAGGTGTAATTGGTTGCATGTTAACGGATACCTACGTTTTTTATAGGTTTTTTATTCAACAGTAGTTTAAATTTTAAATAGTAACGTTTAGAAGTTTCCAGACGGTTGCTGCAAAGGGCATGAGAATTAATTGAATGCTTTTTAGTCCCACCTGCACACAATGTCGACTTAACTCCCTATTCATAAACTTCTCCTAACATGGCAAGGTGATGAGTACTGGATTGAAGTCACATAGTATAAGTTAAAGCATATTATTGTACTCAAGAATTTTTAAGTGATAAATAGATGTTCTGTAACTATTAATATTAGTATTAAGTTGTATGTTGCTGTACCCTTACAGGGTTCATGTTGAGACTGTGAATAGCTTAAAGACCCAATGTACCTACACATGAAACGCAATAAAATATTTGTATTTGTATTTGTTAAGGCTGAACTTCTCAGGCTGTTAACAATTACGAAGTAAAACTACCACGTAAGTATGAAGAAATATTTATACTTCAGACGTAAATACCTCACCTTGAACGCATTTTTAACTAAGGCAGTCGAGTGGTAAACATAAAAATGGTATGTTCGTATAACGTCAAAAATAACCCGTATCAAAAGTAAACTTAAGTTATTTTCAATGAAACTGACTGCCGTAAATAGGCAGGTAATGTGTTCGAATATTAATTAACTTCATTTTGTCCACCTATATAAAATGAAAACAACACAAGAAATAAATAAAAGTTGAGGCAATTGTCACGAGGTATCAATAAAATAATACTACTTATATTTATATAACATAAAAACATTATATTATGCAAGCATAAGCAAACATTAAACAATAACATAATAACAACATATTTGAGGGTACTTATAAAGATCATTAGCCCCGCATGAACAAAGCTTGTATTGCGAATACTAGGCGACCCATAACTCAGTCACAATAATATTCATACTCTTCAGACAAATACATAAGCTCGTAAGCCTGGTACATGGAGGTTCATAAACTGGACCACTACCACCTTTTAAAGTATTATTTAATTATTAATATTCTCAGGTATTTAGACGGCATAAACCTAAGCTATAAGTGTTATAACCTTTCTAAATTGAATAGTATACAAGCATTATTATTTAAAATAACCTGAACATTTTTCTCGTAAATTGCATCTTAACTTTTAAATAATCTTCGCCCAGAATGCACTATATTAGCAGCTTAACTATTTACTGGAAAACTCTTAAACAGATTATTCCGTTCCAGACTATCTATTAGAGCTGAGGTGCATTCAAATAGATTTGATTAAAGCGCGATTTACCTAGCAAATAGACTAGTCTCTCTTCTACCCAGTGAAATTGCTGAGACGTATTTGTTGTGCAAATAGTATTTTAACTACAATGTTAAATGAAAACAATAGATTTTAGAATATTAAACAAATGATCTCAAAAAAGTGAATATGCATGCAGGGGGAAGAAGAAATAGCGAAAACTAAATATAAGACCAAACTTTTATGTTCAAAGTTTATGCTTTAGTAGTATAATTTCTCTCTATTGAAAAAAAATTATCAGTTCTCGAATTTCGACACTAAATATCGGAAACTCGTTTCATGAAATGTACGCAGTAAATTGTTCGTTTCACATGATACTAGTAATGGAATAAACAAACGGATACAAAAACTTTTGTATGGCAAATACACGTCCATCTCTGTATACATACACGTACCTACATTGTACACGCTCAGAATTAAAACTTTCTAAAACTGATGTCCCTATTTTCCTCATAGCAAAAGCATTCCTTGTACTCGTATCTACGTATTGAAATAAAGTTTCTGTTGATATTTTTCGCAATTTCATGCTTTGTCGGTAATTCGATATACGATCGCGTTTCGTGTTCGTTTTTTAATACTGATCGCATGGCATGGAAAAGATTTAAGAACGCTTTTCCGAAAAACCAATGCTACCAGTATGTAATTGCGATATTTGCGATTAATATCCACCGATCGCAGCTACGCAGCGTATCACATGCGTCAGAGAGATATCGAATTTGATTGGTAGATTTATTAAATGCACAACATATAACATAGCATATCTCTGGTTCAACACATTCATACTCTTCAGGAGTTATCTGTGGAAAAATCACGGGATCGGTTACGAGGCTACGCGTAACATTCGCTGGCACTCGACAAAGAGTCGAAATTGTTCATTGCCCACGAGCGTAGTGAATGAATGGTTCTGTTTCACCATCATTTTAGCGAAATATTTTCGGTCGAGAGTGCCATCAGCTATGAACATCGAACCTACCTATTAATGAGTCCGCTCCGCTTGGGGGCATAAAGCTAAACCTGAGAGTTCGAAGGGAAATCCTGATAATTATAGCTTCGTCTAATATAAAATGTATAGGTACCGGTTAGATATTATTATTTACAAGAACGGTAGAGTTTCGCGGTCTGCCCCATAAACCTTGGAATTGAAGCACATCTGTCGACCCGGTCTAACCAATTTAATCAAGCGAATCTTATTCCTAAAGGTTTGAACAGAATCGAACGCAGTGCTTAATGGTAGTGAAATTACAATATGGGCAAGATATTTTAATTTAATGACGTACCTATATTTATTTTATGCATAAGCTCAAAAATTGCGCTTTTTAAGAATGTATGCACAAAATTTGAATGAAATTTCATGGTACCTTTCTGCTCGGTCTAGTTGGAACTGTCGAGATTGCCTTTTTTCTCCCTTTTTTTTTCATTGTAATATACTGTACGAGTAAGACATTCATGTGGAAATGCAGGATTTTATTTAACTCCGGTTTAAAACGCTCACTTTGTTGTGTTTTAAGATAAGTAACATTCGTGCAACGAAAGCCACGTCACGCGGCCAGCCCATGGGTAGAGGACACTGCTATATGAAGGTGTATGTTCTGCCATGACAGTCTTGGCTATCAAAGGTCGAGCGTAATATGGCTTCATGCGGTAGGTTGAACCTTTGGCAAACAAACTCGATAGATGGCTACTGTTTCATCAAATTAAGTACTTCATCATATAATAAATAGATGCAAAAGATAACCAAAGGACAAGTTCTTTTAGTCTCGGGGACATGTAATAATACTCGTAGTAACGTATTTGTATTGATATTCCCGATATAGTAGTACATTTGTTGCTAAATAAACGACATAACTTCTGATTATCTACGTACTTAATATATACTTATGTAAAGTATATTTACAGTGTATTTTAGAAAATTTCTAAATATAAACCCGTTTTTAGAATCTATCCATTCGTGATGGATTAAATTTCCTCTTAAAATCCACCGTGTCGCATTTAATACGGATTAAACAAAAATCAATGTTAGAAGAGCTTATACTCTACCGATTTAATCCCCAACTATGCTCAGCGAAAATTAACGTTGTCGGAACGAGGTGATAGTTATAATTAAATAAGTGTTATTATGAAAGGTAACCGAAACTTAGGTACTTTTCCTGATACCGTGAGTCTTGATAGCCACTATGAACTCTGTAGTAGAATGAATACATTACCTTTGCTTATTTAGGGTGTGGTTTCGCCGTGAATTACCTGCATTACCCATGAGAAGCCAAAACAATACACCGTGCTTGTAGTGAAACACCGACTAAAGCTGAGCCTCACTCAGTCCGGGCCCAAAAGGGTTACCATGATCTCTTAAATGCTATTCAGTTTAAGTTCGGCCAAGTCAGTTTTGGCAGTTATTCTATGGAACTGACACATCGATTCAGATTACGTCCTAAACTGAATAGTGGTTGTCCCTCTTGAGAACTGCTGTGATCAAGCCAGCGCGTGTCCACTGTCGTAGATCGCAGCTGAGCTGAAGAGGCATGGGAGTAGCATTCTGCTCCGTAAAACAGTATCATTTACTAATGAAATTTTTATTTATTCTGAATAGGTGATGTTTGACCACGATCATACCTGCTGGTAAGTTATGCAGTATACGGTGTGCACTTTTACCTATGAGATTAAACCAAGCACGTATGCGCCAAGGTGGAAACCCCACTAGCAGATTATTTGAGTTAATCGGATTTGATTTGCTGGAAACTGAATTTAATGGAACAGTACATAAAATCAACAGTCTCCATTAGCTTCCTGCGTACTCGTATTTGTCGGTCGTAATTCAGTGGAAAGTTTCGAACCAGATCAGTCTATTAATTGTGACAGGCTTTCAGTAACATACGATGAGTTTACGGCCATCGTCCGCGCCGTCAGTTTTAATTTGACACTAGCAAGTAATTTAAAGTGCAACGTTTCGATTACAAGAATACGCATTATAAAATAATAGTATAATACAAAATTGTGGAGGTCTCTAAATAGTATAATTAATCCGTACTCGAGCAACTAAATAACTTGAATTCATTAAATAATTCAGATAATATTGAGGAATCATTGGTAACAATGTACAATCCAGTATGTTCTTAATTACACTCGAAAGCAAATATTTTGAGCCTAATGTAATTTTTCGCAGAAAATCTTCCATTCATGCCGATTTACAACAATCTCTTAAAATATTTACAAGATAAGAATAATCCATTTGTACTTACATCTAATTATACCTCGATCCCCTTATTTCAAAGGCAGAAATAAAATTAAAGCATTGTTATCTGAAATTAAATTAGTTTAAGTAAATCAAAATAAAGGCGACATCGACGGTTGAAGTTAAGATTTATTAAATAAATTAAGCGGCGTCATACGACCGCCAAGTTGAAGGAGTCAAGTATTATGTTGGGGAAAGTTGACCGTTTATTACGGTCCGGTTCCGAAACGTTGGGAAACCTTTCAGTACGATCCATTGGTTCTGCCCAAGGCTCTTACAAATTGGATGTCGTATATCGTCTATGTAAAGCTACGTGCTTACTATGGAATTATTATTTTAAATTTTGGTCATATCTTTCACTACTAATCTCAGCAACCCTAATAAACCAAAACGTACAGACATTTACGGACAAGGACATGCCAGTTTTGCAGGAGCTTTGTTTTGTTAACAGATAACAGGTTCTTTGGTAATTATTAGCTATGCCTTTATAAACGAGCTGCAAACGAAAACGATATGAAAATTAATCTATTAGATATGATGTAAGATAATTAATTAGTATGTTACGGATAAAGCAATGCTACATACAGGTCGATTCACCAAAGCTGGCATGAATGGAAATGGAATGAATGAAATGAATGGCTGTGTGGATGCGGCCCATAATACCCTGTATTTACTGTCATTTTGACATCCACACTCATAGATACTTTTCTGTCACTTACTCGATCCATTCGTGCCACCTTTGGTGAATTTACCTGTACTTACAAGTACAATTTAAATCTGACATATAGTCACTCCAATGTATTCTCAAATATTTGCGCATTGATGTGGCACCGGAAATTCTCCCATCATTATTGCACGCCCGTATTTTCGGTCCCGCGTTGTATTTTCGAAATACAAAGAGAATTTCAGTGTATGTCATTTCAAATTACAGGACATGAATTATTTATTGTGACGTAATGATGTCAATGTGTAAATACATGACCGCAGGCAAATAATAAACAGTAAAACTGGCTGAATGTTGATATGGTCCAATGCAGTGAACAACTTTCTAAATGAAAAGTGCACGTTGTCTGTTGCAAAATGCTTCCTTGATTAGAAATTAAGCAATCCCTGGTGAAATAATAAAAGTTGACTAAAATACGCACTCAGATATCTTGATGTAGGCAAACATGACAGTTTTAGAGCAAAATAAGTGCATTTGGAGCTGGAAGTACTACCATATTATTAACTTAAAGTAGATCAATAAAAATTTGACTGAAGCTATTCTACATATAATCGAATTGAAATGGAGCAGATCTGCTACTAAGCATCCTAAAGGTTAAGGAGTGAACCACAGGAGTGAGGAATGCGAATCAATTGTTTTGGGCAGGTTTCACAAATTATTTTTATTAATGATCAAAGAAGACGCAATATTACATAAAAAATAGAAATACGCTTTGTGACATTTAAGAATTTTGTATGAATAATTGCACAGCACTGCACGGCATGTGATTTTTGTTCATTTTGATGTGTTGATGGCTTTTGAAATACTCAAAAGCCTCCATGATTGTATCTAGTTAGGTACCTATACCTACTACTAGTCCTATCTCGATTTTCAGTTCTGTAGAACCAGTTTTTAAAGAATTATCGTACTGTTGCACGCGATTTGCTCATCTAATTAATAGGCGCAGCCACGTGTGATTTACTGTGTAGGTACGCTGCGACCATATATAACATGGACGTCTAACGCCAGCTCAAACATGCCCCCCGAAAACAATAGCCAATCAAAACTTTGATGGACCAATCACAACTATTTTTAAATGGCGGTTTAAGTTTTTATAGGTTAATTTTAAAATTCTTTGCCGTGATGCATTGAAGAGGGGATGACACTTGGGTCAAAATTCTATACACTGAGTCGAAACAGCAACCAAAAGCGTGACAGAGTGGTTTGACCCAGTGGGTCAAACCACTAAACTGTTTTTGAAAAGCAATTTAGTATGGCGTGTAGCTTCCGTGTTTTATTTGTTCGTAATAGTGTGTACGATATAACCTACTGAATTGTTATGCCAGTATACATTGCTTCTCCTGAAAACTTACGTAAAAAGAGAAAGAATGTAAATAAATACAGGAAAATCTGAATATATATATATATTTTTCTTCTAAAGTTCATTTTTTCTTTCTCCTTCGTCACTACCGACTAAGCTACGTAGGCCGTCAAAAAGTTATTGATATCTTACTTTATAGGATAATTACTTCCTGCCGATAACGTCACTGGAACACCTTTTCGTTGCGTACCTAATATTAAATAAACAAACAACGTAAAGAACAACAACGCAGGAAAAACCAACGTAATACGAAATAATTATTAATGTAAGACTATTATTATATAATTTTCTATTATTATCGGAGACTCCTTAACTAATAAATTCTTTAATATTTAATATTAGTAGTTAAGTATGTATCAAATATTGTATGTACCTAATTTATTATATGAAAGATTATTGAAGTTGATAACCTGTAATCTAAAAGTAAACTATTGTGATTTAAATATTTACCTATTGTAGAAGTAATATAAATAAAAAATCCTGTTTTAAATCAGACCAAAAAAACTACTATGCTGTTTTTTTTTAATGCAGTTAAAGGTAAAATGTACCTTATTTTTTTAAATGTCAGTAATAAAAATATATTAAATGATGTACAGCGATGTGACCTTTTGTTCACTTCCTGTGGAAATTTCACTTTAGGTAGCTGAAAGCGCGGTCGAACAAATGTTTACGTAACTCGAACGTGACGTCAAGGCTTAAGAATCGCGCAGCGTTCGTCATTTAAAACTGTATAAGGCTAGCCAATATAACGAACAGCACTCGAAAAATGTGTGCGATTGCAAGAAAAGTCAGATACCTACTTAAATAGGGTACTATAATTTGGGGTTGATTTTTCAATCTCCAGACGTAAAATGCCTGTCCGTTAGTTAAAACGATTACTTACTATTATTTCCCAAATCATGGGAAAAAGGATGGAACTAACTTTTATCTGTCTTTTATTTATTAATGTAAACCCTTATAGATTGAAAAAAAAACACTCCTATGCTAATTAATAAGAACTTAAACGGATTATTTTATTCCATAAGTATTACCTTTGTAGCGTATAATTATGTATGAAATATTATTATACATTGAATGCACGTGACTAATGACGCGATAAAGCCACACTGCGCAAACAGTAGCAATCTGTTACGTGACCTTTTTTTATAATTTTTTTTTGTTGTTTGAAATTATTTTTTCGTTTTAATTATTATTGTTTCGATTATTATATTTCATTAGACATTAATTTCATCTCCTTATTCATACAAGTCTAGTAACTTACTTATCAAGCCGATGACATGTATCGTTTGTCCCTTTCGGTCTTATCAATTTGTCTATAAGACCGAAAGGGAGAAACGATACTTATCGGCTTGCTAAATCAGAAGACATTTATGATTAAGAGGGTTATTTATACATTTTTCTGTTTTTCCATGTACAGCCAAGGGCATAAATATGTATACACTATTTTATCTTATGCCGTAAAAATAAGGTGCAAAAGTGTATACATATTTTTGCCCTTGACTGTACTATCGACAAAATTGAATCCTGGCCTTACGACTTTGTCATAGTAACAGTAAAAGTCAAATTGTTCGACAGTTGCTGCAATGTGATTTCCAGTGTTACTATGATACGCTCCTATGGTGGATCAGGGTTCAATTTAGATAGTACGATAGTCATCTTGGTTGGCTCCTCTAGACGTATCTTTGGTGCAACACTGCAGTGAGCAATATTACAATGAATACAACGATAGTGACGTAAGCTTTTGTTCGACCCCTTACAATGCTCCAGCCATGTTTACGTAACTTAACATTACGTCATACCTGAAATAGAGGCAAGGGTTCAGAGCTTATTCCAACTTAGTGGACTAGTGTACACTGTGGAAATCAGTAGCTAGACACATTCGAACGTAATAAGTAGGGATTAGCTCCAATATGTATATGATTTTTTTCGGAGGTGAGGTCAAGCTAACTCGATTGTTCCAATCTAATTAAAATCTTTAGTGTCGTTTCAGTGATCCCTGTAAAAGCTATAAAGATTTGTTCACATACCTATCTATTTAAATATAAATTATTTTTGCATCGAATCAACAAAAAGACGTTGTAAGTACCTATTACTCTATCCTCGTAAAGCCCACCATACTATTTTCTTTCAATCTTATTTTGAACATTACTTTGTTAGGAATAGTGGCGAATGTCGTTTGTTTGTAAAATCAATCAAACAAAGGAGACGCTATTTTATTAAGTTTAAGCAAAGGTTGAAATTTCCTTTAAGTGCAGTGTACATTGTAATGTACATTAGGCCTTACGAGGCTATATTGGGCATATTTTGTATTATAAATATGTCGAATATTTTTTTTTTACACGAAGCCAAACGCTCTCCTTCACATACCTACATAAGCGACGGGAACACCGACCCGTGAAGGCGATACTCGCAAACTCCTGTTTGTGTTAAACTTTGTAACTTCCCCTCATGTCGTAAAGTGTTTAATTAATTAACACTTCCGCGTGTGGTGTGACATCAACACGTTATTTGTGTTGCACTACCTGAAATTACGAGTAGTTACAAATAAACAGTCGACAAGCGCCCGCCGGCGATATCCGCGAACACGGAGAATAATCTAGAAGCTTTGTTCATTTGATTTTACAAAAAACGGACGTTTTGACACGTAAATAAAATAGAATCTAAATGCGAAAAAATTAAGTTAGTAACGCGTGGCGATAAATTAAAGAGGGGTGTTTTAAATCAACACGTATTACGAATTTCCTTTTCGCAGGATACACGTCTTTAGCTACATATAACCCGCCGAAGTTTTGAAAATTAACCACATCTCGCACTACCACATAATAAAGCCCCTCTGACTTTTGATCCGCGGGTCCAAAAAATATGAAACAAAAACATAAATTTATAGTGATTTTATAGAATAGGGACCTTAAAATAAAACTATTTCGAACATAATCGGCTATTTTTTAATAACTACAGCAACCAGTGGCAAACCTTCGTATTTCCTAAATACTTTACTATAACGTTTGGTATGTCACAAGGGATAAATACATAGCATGTTTAAACCAAGTGGACTAAACAGCATGACCAACTAAAAATATTTGTACTTATTTATTTCGTATATACAGAGACACGTGACCTACTAGCTAACTGAAAACAGGAACTTATTTAGATTTAGAAACGAACAAAAAAGCAATATAAGTTTTTTTTTCCATGATATTTTCACTTGGAGTCTCACGGCTAATATGGGATGAATTATTAAGTTTGCCTTGTAGCAGCCATAACTCTCGTAAACGGACTAGTAGGTAAACCTCACTTATTCTTATGTCATTCTGCACATTAATAGATTAAAAGGGCTGATTTTTCAATCCTCAGTTATTATTATTTAAAAGTATTATCATCCTTATCGCTAGTCATCAGTCAAAAAAGGATAGAGCTAACATTTATTTGACAGTTACTGTTATCTGGGGATTGAAAAATCAGTACTAAGTGATATTTTAGCACTTCATGTTCACCGTCTTCAAACCAAATAGACTTATGTCAGTTTTGTCGCCATAAAACTTCTTTGTATCCTCACTGATACCTTAACTAAAATACTACTATGATAATTTAATTAAACTGCGAGTTTTTTTACATGGACAGTTATGATTACTATAAAAGAAATGTACAATATGTACATGTCGGACAATTACATTATTTTCAAATAGTATTGCCGCCATGATAGGTTATTTTTGAAATCCACATTATGACCGTTGCAAATGTATTAAAAAAGTTGGCCATACAAACTATAAGATATAATAAGATAAGTGTGACGTTATATTTTGTATTAATTTTTCACTGATCTACACTTTTTTGCAATCGAGATTTTCTGATCATGTGTGAATAATACGATTGAGTATAAAATCACAATGTTTTTAGGAACTTATGGTCCGCGCCGCCATTTTAAAATACCTTTGGAAACGTCTGTAACTTGATGAAATTAATAATACGATTATCTTCAAATTACTTAAAACAATCCGAAAATTCCATTTATATGCCCATTATAAGTGAGTGTGTATATGCAAAGTTGGTAGATTAACTGTGACTATTTCTATATAACGTAGAGTTCTAATGCGTTCACTTCTAAACTAATTCTATCTAAAGTTAGATTTAGTTAAAGTTACATTATCGAATATACGTAAGGCGTCCTACATGGATGTAATGAGTCATTAACCACTTATTTAGAACACGAGCTATTAAGTATCAAATATGTACATTGTACCTATTAATTACACTTACATATCAAGGATCAACGGAAAAAACATGTCCAGTGCTTAAAAAAATCAGGGCAAATTCACACCTTGTTCTGTTAAAACTAAGGTGGTTTTTCCTTCTGTAATTTGGATTGACTAGACATGTTCTTTCGTATATACTGATTGAAGTGGGAGTCGTGATCCAAAATGGAAAGAACGGTCAATATGTTCATAGTGAAATAACTTATCCATCATCCATCCATGACATTACCTATACACAAACAAGAAAACGTTGCGTTAAAACACAGCTATATTTAAGCAGTTATTTAGAATGTCAACCTGCCCTACTTATGAGTTCCGTTCCGAAGATATAAGTGTGTAATTTTTTTATCGAAATGTTTATAATTTTTTCATACTGTACCTGAACATCCGTTAGTTCCATTCGTCTGGATATACGACATCCGTGTGAACCGTGTTACGGACGCGGCTGTCAAAACTTTCTCCTACTTCTAGCATTGCTCTTTTTATTCGATTAGAGTGGCAACCTTACAGACAAGATGAAAAGAATTCATGTTGCGGGTGGAAATAAGGGTTGCCAGATGGACGGGAAATCCGAAATTCTCCCGGATTTCAATGTTAACTGTTTTAGCGATATTTAGAGCCTTTTTCAGATAAGTTTTAGCTGTTCTCCTCTGTTATGTGTCTGGAGATAAATAATAGGGATTATTTTATCTGACAGATATATTTTTCTGGTGATTGTGATATAGGCAGTTAATATTTTTTAAACGTGAATAGAGGAATATAATAATATTATTTTAATTACACATAATATTGATAAATACATATAAGGGCCTCGGCAAAGAGTACGATTTTGTACCGTTTGGCGTAGAAACTTTAGGTTCATGGGGCCCGAGCGCACGCAAATTGTTTGCTGAGATCGCGAAACGTCTGGTTGACGTAACTAAAGACCGAAGAGCTGGCGTCTTCCTCGCACAACGCATCAGTATTGCGATACAGCGAGGAAATGCCGCCAGCATCCTCGGTACAATGCCACAAGGGCCAATCTTAGATATAGGTTAGGTTAAGTAAATTAGTTAGATTTAATATATGTATATTTCGTAGCACAATGGAAACGATTGTTTTTTTTTTATTTCAGTTCATGGTATGTTTTTTTTTTAATTAGAGAGCAATCGTGTGTGACACTACTATTAGTTCAACTTCGTGCTAGTGACCTAACTCGAAAATGTGCAAGTGGGGCTAGGGTTGTTATACTGTGCCTATTCTCAGATTTTTATTTTAGGTCACACGATTCATAGAACGAGCTGGGACCTCGTAAATCGTATCGTTGAAAACGAACATCGTGTTACGGATCATTTTAGAAGTATTTCACACGAATGTTTTGCCGATGTTCGTCCCTTGATATTCGTAAATTTTTATGAGCGTCGTTTTACGAGTTTCGGATATAGTGTCGAAAATAAAGTAATTGACATTGTTATTACATACGAATGTGTTCACGCTCCATGTTGTTTCAATGGTTTAATACTACAAACGCACATATCACCGCATGTACCTAATACAGGGTACAGTATACACGGTGCTCCCGAGCATTCCGAAAGATTTTAACTATGCATTCTAGACATCAAAATAAATAAAAAATATTATGAGACCTAATGTCAAATTCCAAAAAAAATGATTTTCTTTTTTTCTGACTTTTTGAATACTTTTTAACATTTCCAATACTTTTAATCATAACATTCATAACAACAATTTGTTAATTAATTTTTATAAATGATTTTTTAGCGACAGGTTTTTTCGTCAAGTCTATTCTAATTTTTTGATTGTCAGGCAAAAGGTGTGGTAATATTAGAACACATAGTGGTAGTATTGTAATCAAAAAGAAGTTTTATGACGAGTTACGTCGAAAAACTTATTTCGAAAAAAGGTTAATTATCTCTGAAACTAAGCCGAATCCAGAAAATTTTATGTAACATGAAATACTCTAAATATGTTCAGGAATTCAGCATTAAAATCTTTCGGAATGCTCACGAGCACCGTGTATAAGACTATGAACAAATCGTCGGTTGACAACCTAAACTCACTAACTAACAAATACCTACTTGAAATAAAACTCGTATCTGTTCTGACACAACACTGACATACGAGGTTGCTAAGAGTAGTAACAGTTTTCATACGAGGTTGACATACGATTTGTGTTGACAGCCGACAAAAAAAATAAACATGGAAATCGCACGCCACACAAAATTGGCTTTCACAATTAAGACAGATAGTTAAACTGCTGTCTTAGTTTCCTAATTTGTTACTAATTTTTTATTTGAGTATCAATACTTTTGTCTATTATTTTGCATAAGCTATAGTAAATTACCTCCCCCACAGGACAGGCACCGCCTAGTGTGGGGGTCAGTATAAATGTAACGTTTCTTAACCTTTTTAGGAAATAAAATATTTGTATAAATCCACAATATACTTTACATTCATTATAAAAGAAAGAAAAATCGTGCCAAGTGATTGTGAATCTATAAACATTTTGGGAAATCCTCAGTAAAACCTTTAAACCTTCATGTATATTTAAGTAAAAACTTTAGAAAGACGAAATCAAAATAATTAATCCAGAAGCCATTATGAATGGGTGCGCCAAAGTATTTATAAAATTGCAACTTAGATTATTGGAACTCCGAAAATTTTTCTTATACAATTTAACTTCATAATGATCGGTATTTAGAATAATCTTTGTTCATAATCATCATCACATAGAATTATTTATGTTCATAATATTGTTTTTCATACATATTTTTAGTACTAACTTTTATGTTTATATAATTTTTAACTATATTTATTTTATGCTATATATTCTAATGTTATAAGTATTTATTTTTGCCTGTACTGGTTTTATGTATGAATTATTTTTGTTTAATTAAATATAAATCGTACTATTACTGTAAACTACCTACCTGCACAAATCAGGTTGTGGCAGAGTAGGTACTGTACTAAACGGGTTCCCTCTAAACTTTTTTTGTCCGAAACGCTTAGGACATAACAAACTTGGTATAATCTATTTTGGCATCAACTTAATGAGACAGAAACATCACTTGGCTTAAATAACAATATTTCGAATATTATTTTGTCCGAAACTATCTTGGCATATCATTAATTACGCCGAATATTATAAGACAGAAATTAGATTTGCATTTTTTTTTGGGCATGTAGCCACATGTTCGAAACTTGCCTTTTTCGTCAGGCAGAATTTGCTGTGAGGGTGAAAATTTCTGCAGTGAGCGAGCGAAGCGAGCGAACAAAACCTTCCGGGGCAGATCCGACTCGGATAGGTTAGGTTAGAAGACTAAGGCGGGAGCTTTGCTCCCGCCTTAGTCTTCGAGGTTATTTTTTTTTTAGCAACCTAGAAAGTACTCAGCTCAGTAACACAGTAAGTAACGTATAGAATATTACTACTACCTCGATTATATTGAGAGGTTGTAATTATTCCTTCTCTGTTATGCTAAAACAAACTATGCCGATACTTTTTATGCAAATCCAGATTATGCCTCATCATAAATAGGAGCATCGAAATTATGCTCGAATAATATTCGAACAACTCGAAATCTGCCACAAAGAAATATGCAAAAGTTGAGTATGCCACAACAGTTTCTGCACAAAGCCCATTATGACTAGGGTTTATGTTATTCATAAAAGAATTATACCACAACAGAGTGAACCTAATGGGAAAATGTTTATAAATAAACAATTTATTTCAAATAACTTTATGAGTATAGATTAATCTACTTGACGACTTTAGGAGGATAAAATTTCGAAATAAAAATCGTTATGAACATTGTAGGTAGAAGTATAATTTTTAGTAAGAAAAAAAGTATGAGAAAAAATTTTCGGAGTAATGATGATTACGAGTAAAAAACGGTATTAGTAAAAATATTCGAAGAAAAAATTGTATAAGTGCCAATATGGACCCATTATGAATTCATTAGGTTAGAAAACCTCTAAAAATATTCAATATTCAAGCATAATGAAAATACTAAATAATATAAAAAAATGGCTAACTTTATAGAATTTTATTACTAGCTGCAAAATTGTATGGCCTAATCTTGAATTAACACATTTAAGAACAAGCCATCTCTTACTGCTAGCTAGTTTATAGTAGGTGCCTACTCCATTAATATAAAACGGACAAATGTTCAGTGAACTGTTGACGATATTACCCATGTAATTTATCTGTCAAGTGACCCGTTTTTCATGCAATATTCTACAGATATTACACAGATATTATTCTACAGATTATTATTATTATTGGTTAACAGATACCAATACGCATCAAGGGTCGGCGTATCGTTACAGTCACGAACCGGTTCACTATAACGATGTAACGATACGCCGTTCCGGTTGAATGTTTACGCTTGTTTACTCGGACAGAAGATACGATACGAGAGAAATGCTCTACAGTCGCCAACTGATATTTCGGAGCGACCACGGTCCTCAAAAACATCTGAACATGCACTCAAACCATGACAATAGAGATTTTGCGAGCACTCTGGATACTCTGGGTGCTTAGACAAGTTGCCAATCGCTAGCGCTTAATCGTCAATCGTAAGCGAAAGGTCTTTGTTGCACTAATATGAAAGAAGGACAGAGAGGGAAAACTACGATACGCTACCAACCGTTAGCGATTGACAACTTGGCTAAGCACCCTGATATCTCTGATGGCAATATGTGATTTTAAAGTCCGTCATTAGAAAAAAACCTTTTGTACTTACACAACGAATGTGAATATACGTGCGTGTATTTTAATGTGTCAGATTCATGCGTTTTATTTTTAAGCGTTCTAATTTATTCGAAAGACTAGCTATTGCTATGTAAAATATAATTGGCAGTAAGTGAAAACAGTATACGTTCGTAGCGCTGCGGTGTAGAGCATAACTGCTAAAGGTGCATTCAGACCAAACGAGCATTCGCTCATTCTATCCCGCACTCTATGAAATTCGTTCGTTACACAAAACGTGATTCATCGAAATTCGTTGATGGAGTGCTACGAGCTACGCGAAGTCCCTCAAACACCGCCAGTGCATAACGTACGCAGCGTGCGGAGATAATTATACGGAATTCTATTCTAGGAAAAGTATCGAAGCGACGAATAGGATTGAAATATCAAATCGAGTAACCCAGTCCACTACTAAGCTACGCGTTAAGCGCTACGGCGTAGAGTATAACTACAAACAGCACAGCTTATATTTTGGTTATATTTTTCCCGTTGAATGTCGCTCATTTACGCTTGGTTAGCCGGAGTGCTACGAGCTACACCGAGTGCCTCAAGTACCGCGGGTGCATAACTTAGTTCAGGCAGCGTGCGAAGATATGCGGAAATCTATTCTAGGAAAAGTATCGAAGCGACGAATAATATTGGAATATCGAATCGAGTGACCCAGTCCACTACTAAGCTACGCGTAAAGCGCTACGGCGTAGAGCAAACCTACAAACAGCTTATATTTTGGTTATATTTTCCCCGTTGAATGTCGCTCATTTACGCTTGGTTAGCCGGAGTGCTACGAGCTACGCCGAGTGCCTCAAGTAACGCGGGTGCATAACTTAGTTCAGGCAGCGTGCGAAGATATGCGGAAATCTATTCTAGGAAAAGTAGCGGAGCGAAGAATAGCATTTGAGTTGACAGTGTTGAAAATATCGAGTTGGCAATTTTATACAGATCGTTATTTCGTGATTCTTGAGGCATGATATTAAATCTATATGTGACTTTATTAGTCTTAGAAATTGCAAAACTCAATATAGATACGAAAATAGGAAGTGATACGCTCACAAAAACATGTATTCGTACTTTATATTATATTATTTTCTATAAAATTTGCAGTATCATTACGACGTGGGCGTGCATAATTTATTCCTCTAGGGATGGGCAAATATCTTTTCAAAAATATGTATTAGGCTCGGGCTGTTTAATTTACTCAAAGATGAAAATTCCTAACCACGTATGACACGTATCGGATGAAGTCGGTTCGTATTTTTTTATTTGGTAATTTTAAAATCTACAGGGTGTTTTTTTTCGACCGTTCAAATTCTACGTAGTGAATGTGTAGGTCATACTCACCAACTTTTACTATGGGGACAAAGTCGAAATCGCGAAAAAAAAATCAGCTGTTTCATACAAATTGGCGGCATTACGCCGGCCGAAATGTATGAAACAGCTGATTTTTTTTTCGCGATTTCGACTTTGTCCCCATAGTAAAAGTTGGTCAGTATGACCTACACATTCACTACGTAGAATTTGAACGGTCGAAAAAAAAACACCCTGTATTTCTCCACGATCCGATCTTCAGACCCCGACATGGTGCCAATGGGACCATATAGGGGTTATACCCGTTCGATTAAAAAAACATTTAAAAATCAAAGTAAATGTTCAACAATTTCAGAACATCACTATGCACTTATTAATGCCAACAGTATATATAATTAAAAATTAAGATTCATGATTTGTAACAACCCTAAGACCCGTATACATACGAGTACTTAATTTTTATGTATCAGCAAAAGTTACGCCTCCGCCGTGGATGTGCATAACTTATTTCTAGCGATGCTCTAAAATTTTAAGATATCAGGTAAAATACAATTTCGACTGATTTTACGACTAGCTAGACCCAATATCATACGTAAGCCACATAAGACTGTTCTGCTGGTATTTAATAGGTACCTGTAGCCTTTGATGGTCAACTTTTTTCTTCTATCTGTTCTATCGTGATAGCTCTCGTATCAGTGCGACGACACACTGTCGCACCCAATCATGTACTAAGTACTACGCCTACTGTCCGTCCATAGGATTGACGAACTGAGCGACGAACGTGGCTCTCTAAGTCCTTCAAACGTTACGTTTTTATGAACATCTTTAACGACTTTCATAAATATTAGAAATCGTCTAACTTTAAATACTTACTAATTTTAATAAATTAACAGACGGATTTATCTTCGTAAGCCAGTTTCAAGTTTAAACAAAGTTACGTTTCCTCTCTCAACTCGAGTGTTCGTAATTGTAAACCGGCTGGAGACTTAAACAAAATCACTTCGTTTGAACCCCTTTCAAATAATAAAAGTACATAATTAAGAGGTAGTGTGTGGGCAGTGGATACTCGCCCAGCTATCAGATATACTATGTAGTATGGAGTACCGAACTATTCGGCCACTGCTATAAAATTTTTGATGCCGACTGTACAAAAATCAGATAGTATACCCATTTAGGAGTCAACTCAAAATACCTCCTTTTCTTTGATTTCACTCTTGACAGAGTTGTCTTGAATCTTAGCATGGAAGACAATGGTAGAGACTACTAGTCTCTACCATTTAGATTACTAGAATTATTAGTCAACCTGTATCTTATTTGTGGTTATTAGTCAAACTTTTCACTCGAGACTTTCATATAAATACAACCTTACGTATTGATAATAAAAGTCTCAAAACAGTTTTTTTTAGTGCAATGTTCGTTGCCTCCTATTCACACCTGACAAAAATTACATAAATAAATGACCATCAGTAAAACCAGGTCTCTTATCAAATTTGACGCTTTATATTCAAATAAAGAACATGTCTAGTCAATTCAAATTACAGAAGGAAAAACCACCTTACTTTTAACAGAATAAGGTGTGAATTTGCCCTGATTTTTTTAAGCACTGGACTGGACATGTTTTTTCCGTGGACCCTTCAAATAGCGTTTTTCCATAAGTTAAAACACGTTACACATGGCGGCAACCATGCATCACTGATTTATTCTTGAATATCTACTTGGATAATACATATAGGTACTTAAAATTGATGTTTATATTATAAATGCTCTCGTACCTTAGAATCCTTGGTTCCACATTGAAGGTATTCAAGTTTTGTGCGCGCCGCCCTACTGCGAACTCAGGACTTATGAAAAGAGCTGTTCATGTGTTCATATGCAACAGCCGGCGCCCTAGATTTCTTACGGCAAGAGGCGACCTCATTGAAATGATAATGTGTGTTGTGCTTTTGTAAATGCTTCTAGTTGGTAAGTGGCTATCTCTTAGCTCAGTATAAAGAGCGTTTTATGGTAAACGTTCACTTCAATCTGTAAATTTAATTCAACTAACTATATTCATGGTTTTAAGATACATATTAAGAAGTTACCTACGTCAGCCGTGCCCGTTGGCAAGTTGGTAGTGACAAGTGACCCTGCGTAAAAATTAAAATTAAATAAATGGGGGTTATTAAGAAACTACTATTTTTCGTTTTATTATTATTATATCACTGTTGTACTAAATAATATTATTATACGCAAGTCGTCTTAGTATTACCCATTTAAAAAGCTTTCACTGTGCCTTTAAATACATCTTACAATAATCAATACATACTAATAGGTACGCGATCTAAGTGCTTGACTATACTTACTCGTATTATTGCTATCGGCACAGTAAAACCGTAATTTGTGTCGACGGAAATGTGTCCCACCTTCTCCCCAGTAGCCGTACCAAGACTTTGCAAGTATCGGTAACGTTATTAGGTTTTACTCGATACGTAAAGCATTATATCGCGCTCGCACTTGCTTATAAGAGCGAGCGTGAAGGCCAGGCTCCTCTTTCACCTCGTTGTCAAGGGCTAATTGTAAATTTACTGTTTCCCCAATCGGGGGCGTCTATAGGATACAGTTACTTACAATCAGAAGGGCCGTGCTTTTGTTACCATCAACACAAAATGTAATGCAGGAACTTTAATAAATCAGCAGCAAATAACAACTTTTTTCGAAGCAAAATTACAACTGTCACAAAAACACGACAATTATAGCGAAATACCGATAAGCCGAACCTCATGTCAAGATTTATTAAAAAGATGTTCTAAACCTTGCGACAATTGTCTCGGGTTTTGGAAATTAAAAAGTAGTTTATTAACGATAATAACGTGATTAGTAATAATTTTATGTTGGTGGCAAACAAGCACATCGTAGTAAGCGGTAGCCGTAGCCTTCGGAGGCCTGTGACGTAAGTTACAGTGATATTTTACAAATTTGTAATTATGGTGAAATAGGAGCCTGCTTAAGTATCGCGTAAAACCTAACGTGATCGATACTTACCAACTCGTGGTAAGGCTGCAGTAGCCGTACCATGAGCTTGCGCGGCGTTATTACCGCGCGTTTACTTTCTATCTGGTTCGCTCGCGTCTACAGGGTGTAAGTCTAATACGGGCGATGCTCTTAACGAGTGTTAGTTTACGATATAATAAGTACATTCAAATAACTTTTACTTAAAATTAGAGCAACAAAATAATTCGGCGCGCAATGTAGAGCAGCATACGCGAGTTAAACACTCGTTAACTTCAAAAGCAGATGACATAACTGCCATATCAACAATAACAAATGTTCGTACCTACATTGCTGCTCCGATAATCTCATAAAAAAATCTGTGGGGTCATAATTAAGAGTAACTTTAAAAAAATCTTGTAATCGATGATTACACTAATGAATCCCATGCCTGGTTTAATTGATCGCCCGGATTAGATTTACACACTGTATGTGTATACATGAATACGAGCGGGATAGATAGAAAGTAAGCACGCGCTAATAACGTAGCGACATCTCATGGTAGGGCTACAGGAAGCGGGCGCCGAGACGGCGTCCCAATGGAAATGGAACTTAGCTAATGCCTAATTACCTGCTGTAATTAGAGCTGATGAACCAATTACTAGTAATAAATCGATTGCGGTATGATTCTTATTTGTTTTTACATAAGTTATGATTTTTCTGTTTGAATAATAATGTAGATATAAATGATTGCAGCTTAAAGGCAAATTAAAATTATTGTTGTTGTGAATATGGACTATTTTAGTTTTACATATGATACAAAAACACTTTCCCCGCTTCACCTTACCTATTCTATCGTATTATATCATATCTATGAAATTGATATTTTCTGGTCATAGACTTCAGTGGGTCCCTAATTTACATGTATTGTAACTTTTACATATTTTTTATTTTAGAGAGTGCACTTGGTAAAAGATTTTGTACAACTCTTGCTTTAAGCTGCATGATCAAATATTTGGAATACATATAAATTTATGATATTACCTAGTTTTATGAAATAGAGATACACACAACACACCTTAAGGGCCTACGCTAACTTTCGCGGACGCCCGCCGCGTGCGCACGCTCGCGGGTCCCGCTCCGGACACCCGCCGCGGGCCAGCGAGTCCGCGACGGGCGCCCGCGACGGGCACACGCCTAACTTAGCGCTGAATTCAAGAAACAAGTCCGCTCCGGTGTGCCCGCCGCGTGCGCACGGAGCGGACACCCACCGCCCGCCGCGCGGATTAACGTCCGTCGCACGCGCCCGCGCCAGTTAGGCCGCGGTCGTACTGCACACGCCGCACGCAACCGACAACGTCCCGTCGGACGCAGCGTCTGAATGATGTATGGCGGGGGGGACGCCGCACGCAGCGGGCGAAAACGACCACTCCCGAGCATTCCCGAACACACCATTCACCGGCTGCGTGCGATGGGACGTTGTCGGCTGCGTGCGGCGTGTGCAGTACGACCGTGGCCTTAGCGGTGTCTATACAATTTCTTTGAGGCGGGCGTCCGTTGCGGGTAATCCGCGTAAGCTAGCGTAGGCCCTAAAGCGTCTAATAGTTGTGACAAAACTTAGTTTATCCTGATTTAAACTTTCACGATTATCACTCATATTATACAGACAAACGGGTCTTAATCGCGTAAACTTACGTTTAATTATATCAGGCAGGCAGACTGCCTGCGACCACGGGTGTAACGTCATGCCCGAAACGTCAGGATATAATTAAACGTAAGTTTACGCGATTAAGACCCGTTTGTCTGTAAAATAAAACTTAGTTTGTTTTTATATTGATATCAAAATTAACAAGTATACAAAATTCTATGTAAAATATACTTTACTCAAAATTCTCCATACAGAGCGCCAATTTCATAGGTGACCTAATATTACAACACCCCCCTTATCTTTCCCAATTTTTAGTACTTATATGTATAAATACCAAACTCGTTTAACGATTATTTTGTTATCGTGATGACAAACTAGTTTTATAACTATCTATAAGTAGTATATAATTATTAGTTCAGACCTACGATCGCTTAGTTGAAATCAAAAGACATTTTAACAAGATTAAAGTCAAACACGAAGCAGTGCGTCACTACACTGGGCCAAAAATATTCCTACCGCATACCGAACACAGGCGAACAATCTACTCCTGTATGTAGTGAACCAATTCTCTGGGCCACTCGAGAAGTATGGAGAAACCAAATTGTATGAAATTTCTTACTACTTGTCATTTTAACGACGTGCTTATAGAGTCATTCCAATTGGCTGCGAGTACCATGAGAATGTCGTGGCCGCTTACGTTAGCTTCGTTGTTAATGCGAGCAAATTAATATAAAGTAAATGGGCCAATCAACTTTTCCATCAAAACTATTTTGTCCCTTAACGCAGGTGACAATTTCATCAAGTTTAATACAAATAAATCTTATAAATTGTACATGCGTTAGGCCTCACACAAATTCACATCGATACATTTAGGTTCCAACGGTTTTTCATTGTAAATATGTGTATAGTTTTAATTGACGTACATTTGTAAGTTCATGAAAAGTAACGCATGAGACATAAAATATGTCGATGTAAAAGTTGATTAACCCAAATACCTATTAGTTGTGCCGACAGTGAGTCATATGGACTCAGTGAATCAGCACGATTTTGGGCGGAAAGCTCAGCGATAACCTCTTGACTGCACAATGTCTCTTTTAGACCCATCCACGATCATGCCTCGTTATGCTATAGTATAACACTGATAACGACTGTGGACGCTAAAGAAGAGCAAAGGAAATTATAATAAAGGTGTCCAGAGCCCAGAAATGTACTTAACCTTGATGAGAATGATGAATAGCAATGCTAATCTGCTGGACCAATCAATCTCCTGTTCCCTGTTCACTAGATGCCATTATTGTGCGCTTTGGCACGTTTCTGGTTTCAATTGAGACGAACTCTCGTAACTCTTAAGACATAGTTATCAACCATGCTCTCTCGGGATTGAGCATGTCTATCAATACAGAGATTGTTACGTGTCTTTGCTTTTGCTTCCCTGTGTATTCCCTTTGGATGACGTGCGATGCCTGTAATAGATTGCACGACATATTTCACGAGCAAACAGAACGATATTATTCAGTAAATACTCGTATTTATAGTCTAGATGCTACACTTTTTGTTTTTATTCATATCAAAAAGAACTTAAATCTATTATGTGCCACAGAAACCTGTGTAGGTTTATGCATAGTGCAATTACATCACATTACTCACAGGGATGTAAGATGTTTTTATGATTTATACTCTTACTATATGTATACTCTATACATATTTAGATAGATACGTACTTAAATAGGAAGTATCTAAGACCAGGCATCACACATCCCGCCCGCCCTAAAGATAAAGTATTTCTTGAAAACTATTTTGCATTTTTTTTTCTAGGCTGTTAGCAAATAGGTAAATAAATTTGCACTGCACATCAATAATACTTAGTATCCCATATCTAGCAGCTCTTGCAAGAAGTCACCGGTGTTGTATTGCTTTCAAATTGTATAAGTATGTATATCTAGCCAAGTATTGTATTGTTGCTAAGTAATTTTAAAAGGTATCGGTGTTTGTAAATCGACTTTTGAAATAAGTAGAAGTTTTAAGTAGTTACACACTGGCGACTGACGCAGTCTTGTCACGTACTACACTTGCGTACAAGGTATGCGTATACTAGTCGTAGGTAGTATTTTTTGGTTTAGTGTGTAGTTTGCAACTTCATTACATGAAGTTGAGACAGACCCTTAAACCGTTTATAGGGTTGAAGTAAGTTTCACATGGAAGTGGTCTCGGACTCGGAACTACTCGCCTAATTAGCCAGCGAAGTATTGTTCTTGTTGTGACACGTTTTTGTAGTTTTATTAGACGCTGTTTGTTTTTTCTTGTTTAAAGAATGTAGTACGTAATCATTTATATTATGAAGAACTAAGATGCCTATAGCGTGTTATTCTTTAGTTGTCTCATTAAGTAAATAATATTTTATTCAGTGAGATTGTTTTATTTTTATTGCTTATTCGTTTACATTCGAAAAAGTGCACCTTGAAGTTGCGCTATAAAGCCGTTTTTCTCTAATCTCCACCAATCTTTTCTAAACTCCGTCGTCATATTCGGCAGTAACTGCCTCTTACTTCTCTGAGGTATATTTTGGCTTTTCTGTACCTCTCCTTGCTTCGACCCTACCCAATCCTGCGACCCAACTTCTAGAATGTTTGTCTACGATTTCTACTTATTGAGTTCTGTTAACTTTTATCTGTCGAAGAAACAAAGTCGACATAGGACTACAGCTTTACATGTACTCAACTGCAAATAAGCAAGGCCAAGTTCGTAAAGCCGATTAAAGAAGTTTTACTCGAACTGCATTCGAATAAGTATCAGAATGCAAATATTGGATGAGCAAATTTAATATCCAAGGTTTGGTTCATACAGGTATCTAGAAGAAATAAATTTACATTTCGCATGTGTGTGATAAAATATCATGAATCATTAGAATTATATAGAAGTAGTTGAGCTTTAAAACTCATGAGTAATCAATACAAATCCATTAACTCTTACAGCAATACCACTGATGAGTGATATACAGTGTTTCAATGGGAAAATCTAACAAGGCATATTCTCTCTTCACAACACTGCATGACTTAACCGTTTTATAAATGCAAACCAATTTCAAAGTGGATAAACTCGGGTTACGGCACCGACGATCAAAACACGCAAACGGTCGGTATCAAAACCACCGCGAGTTGGTTCCGCGGTTATAATAAAGGGCATAGCGGTAGAGGTGCGGTTATGATGGCTATTATGAACGTGCTCTAATTAATGCAGATTTATAGGCCCTGCAGCGCTGCAATAATGGCTCGGCCACGGACGCTTGAGAATTGCGGCGCGGCAAGCGTTTTATCTGTTCATTGCGCGGATTGATCGACACGCGCAAAGAGCCGTAGTTAGATGGAATATCACGCGCAGATTGAGAAAAACGCTTACCGCGTGCCCTTGAGAGACCCGTAAGGCTCGCGTAGGAGACAGAGATACTCGAGCGGGCGTGCAGCATGGCTTCCATGTTAAACAAATGCAAGCATAAAGTCGCCGTCATTTGAAGTTTCGAACAATGTAACGAAACACATATTTTAAAGACAAACGGGTCTTAATCGCGTAAACTTACGTTTAATTATATCCTGACGTTTCGGGCATGACGTTACACCCGTGGTCGCAGGCAGACTGGCGAGAGAATGTATCAACACCTTCGAGCTGCCATTCCATTCATACTAAAGTCAAATTCACATATGAATTGGAATCGGAGCGTAGTTTGCCTTTTCTGGACGTGAAGGTGATAGGTCGAGATGATGGTTCTTTGGCGCACACATAGGAAGCCCACACACACAGACAGGTATTTGAACGCTCTGTCTCACCACCACCCCCGGCAGCTTCAGTCTGTGGTTAATTCTCTAAAGAACAGAGCACATGACCTTTGTGACCCTGAATTTCTGGAAATTGAGTTATCGCACGTTCAGGAGGTTCTGAAGAGAAATGGCTACATAATGAACAGACGGCAACCCAGACGAACACCGAGGAAGAAACATCCAGATGTTGCGAGGCGACCAGCATTTTTGCCTTATGTCAGGGGTGTAACGGACAAAATAGGTACGCTTTTGAATAAGTATTCCATACCTACCGTTTATATGCCGTTATCAAAGGTGGCAGGGCATCTAAGGTCGCCTAAGGATGTTTTACCTTATCACACACCGGGCGTTTATAAGATTGATTGTAGCTGTGGTAGTTCCTATATTGGGGAAACCAAACGCACCATAGCGGAAAGGGTCAAGGAACATATCACGGCTGTTAAAAAGCGTCAAACTAATAAGTCTGCTGTGGCCGAGCATTTGTTGGAGTCCGGACCTAACCACTGGATTGAGCTCCATAACCCGAAAGTCCTCTCAACCGAGCGTATACATCATAGCCGAAAAGTACGTGAAGCTATAGAAATTAAGAAACATCGGAATTTTAATCAAAATGAGGGGCAAGGAATCTCGTCCGCGTGGAATCCCGTGATTTACAAATGTAAGCGTGGTGAAACATCCATTTTAAAGCCTTTGGATGTTGTGAGTGTTGTGTGTGGACCTAGTGACAACCCTAGCCTAGAAGTGAATAATCAAGATCAAGTGCGGGTAGTTCGAAAAACCTACCCTATCAAAAACCATTAAAAAAATTGTGCTACATTATGGATATTTCTTTACATCGTTCGCAACTTTTTTTGACGGCGACTTTAAGCGGGGTGGTCTGAGAGCACACTTTGGAAATCTCTAGACGCTCGACGCTTGGCCGGCACGTCCCGCCGGAACCGCCACTCAGGCCTTAGTGTAAGAAGCTTCACGTTCAATTACGCTCTAATCGCTCTAAGCTAACATTTATAACAACGGCTCGAAATTAGTTTGTCAAAAGTTTTCAAATACAGTGCAACAACTTTATAACTTAATTGCAAGGTTATTGCGGAAATATTGGTTGTTCGACGGCGATTTTATATGCTTCATGATGCTAGTTTACTTTATAGGTAAGGATAAGAAAACAAATTGTGTGGTAAAGCATATTTTATTATTAATCGTATTATTTTATTTGCGTAATACTCCTACAGACTATGATCAATTCACCTTTAACCTCTCAAAGGTAATTTCATGGTTTTGTCTAACTTTAGTGTTAGGTGTAACCTGTATTGAAAGCAAGTAATTACTCAAGTTTCTTTTGAAACAACTACCAGGGGTCCATTGCATAACGATTTCAATTAATATTTATTTTCCAGTAAGAGTGGTGGGAGGCTTGCTCTTTTTGATTGTTATGTAATAAACCAAAAGAAAAACTTTAAAATATATGCAATTGCTCCTTCAGCAGCATGAGAACAACTTACTGTTTGGGTAAACTAAAATTTGATTTTGACATTTTGGTTTTTACCAGGTTTACAAGTATTTCTTCTGAGATACGAATAGAAACTACATGAAAAATCGTAATTCAGTGGAATAAACCACCCGGAACACTTATTTATACGGCCAATTGTTTATTTCGGAAAACCTGTATAGTACGCCTTTTCAATATGTTTTATTTTCCCTCAAAGTAACAATTTTAGGCACGCTCCTACACCGTCATCCTGTTGTTGCAGATATCTGCTTCCAGCCGTTCTTCAACTTCGTGGACATGCGAGCCCTGCTGGAGAATTTCTGCGTGTACCACATCAACGCGCCAGGGCAAGAGGAGGGCGCGCAGAGTTTGCCGGAGGAGTGAGTACCACTATTTCACAGGGTAACGCGACTGAAGCCTTATTCACCTCACTGTGGGACTAGGCTTGTTATGTAAGATGAATTCTTCAACGGCATACAGAGTTTCTTCCACGTCACAATCTCGTGACTGAGGATCGTGACCACCGTAAGTCTCCAATCGTTGAAATTCACCCCAGGCTGGTCGATCTTCTGCTTTCCTTAGGGAACCTTAAAATTAGTAATTTGTGACTACAAAAATTCATACGTACCTTAGCGGAACATTGAAATATTCAATATTATATTTTTTTCGGTTACCGCGAGGATTACTCATGAAATAAAACTATGAAAACGGATAAACTCGCGTATATTAACTATTTTTAACTTCATTCCGACGTTTCGAACACTTTACAGGGTTCGTGGTCTGCGGATGACATCCGTTTATCCGTTTTCATAGTTTTATTTCATTATTCAATATTAAGTAATATTCTAATTATACCTAACACATTTCTCTGCCCTTAGTTATAAGTTGTTATGCCATTCGGGCAAAAAGCACCAACACAAATATTAAACCCAAGAAAATTGACCTTGACGAAACAAATGACATCTTTAATGACAAAAAAAGTTTTCTGGGTTTTCCGGTATAAGTTTAGTGTAACAGAAATGTTTAGGCACGTACCTACGTACATTTGGATTACCATGACAATGATTGTAGTGACATGCCTAAGTGGAAACGGTTAAGATAGCATTGAATTGAGCCCTATTTAATTAACATAAGTACGAGTACAAACGTTTATTTATGAAGATTGAAACTTCGTACGGCGTGCGAACGACTTTTATGTTTCGCGCTTAAGGATTACTGCCAGTGTCTGATAATTTAATTAAGGCCGTTAATCCTCTTTCTCAAATATAGCAAGTTAAATACGGAGTAATACGTTTGTAACATACGGTGCAAGGAGTTTTACGACGGCACGTGACGTGCTTGTGTGTCTTACCATGAGTTTCGAACAGTAGGTGCTGTAGACTGCGTAATCAAAGTAATCATCATTGTCATCATTAGCCTGTGAGCGCCCACTGCTGGCAAAGCCCTCTCTTCACTTACGCCATTAGTCTCGTTCCACTATGTAACCTTATCTTATATTGTTGGCACTATACTGGAAATACTAATATTATCGAGCCCTTGAGATCTTTTCTGCAATTGCCCCCTTGGTCTACCAACTCATTGTGACAGAGGATGCTAAGTTCCATCCTCAGCAGCGTTTTGTGAGTTCATTTGGTTCCAGGTAATCGGAACTGAAGTTCCGTAATCGGAACTGAAGTTCCGATTACCTGGAACCGTTAGTTATTCATCTATGATCTGGCGAGGGCATGACGCACATTAAGGATGGGTTGCACCACTTGCACTAAACAGGCCAAACCTACCTGCCCTTGCACAAACCTGACAGGCCGATGAACATTACACAGCAGAGTATTAAAAGTTCCCATACTATAAAATCTAGCAAACGATATAAAAGTGAACGGAATGCGAAGCAATTCTATCCTGTTGCACAAGAATGCAATGCGATGCGGTACGAGGCAGCGTCCTTGTCCTTGTCGAATCGTAGCCGTAGTCCTGATATATCGATTCGAGAGAGATAATAAATATTATAAGACAAATCTTACACGGGGAATGTAACATTTCAAATGGGGTTTTGGACCATAAGTCCACCACTGGTCTAGTGCGGGTACGGGTTGGTTGGTTGGCATTGTCTCGTTTTTAACCGACTTCAAAAAGGAGGAGGTTAACAATTCGTCGAAATCTTTTTTTTTTTTTTATGTATGTTCCCCGATTACTCAAAGACGCGTGGACCGATTTCAAATATTCTTTTTTTGTTTGAAAGGGTATACCTTCTAGTTGGTCCCATTGTCACCGAATCCAGATCTGATGATGGGATCCTGGAGAAATCGAGGGAACTCTTCAAATGTTGTAGGCACACATGACATTTTTCATTCATTTTCGAAGACTAATCAAGTATTTGCATCTAGTCATGAACATCTTAAGTTGGTGATCTGATGATGGAAGGTACAACTCTTTAGCAATTAGGAGTTGGGGGATAATTCTTTAAGTATAACATATTTCGTGTATTTTGGAAGCTATTTGAGTATTTGCCTTTAGGTGGTCATCCTTTCATGTTGGTGAGCTGATGATGTAAGGTACAACTCCTTGGAGATTAGGAGTTGGGGGATAATTCTTTAAATATAACATATTTCATATATTTTGGAGGCTATTCGAGTATTTGCCTTTAGGTGGTCATAGTCTCATGTTGGTGATCTGATGAGGAAAGGAATAACTCCTTAACGATTAGGGGTTGGAGGATCATTCTTTGTATATATAACAAATGTCATACATTTTCGAGATCTATTCAAGTGTTTGCTTAGTAGTTATGACATGTCGGTTAGCGGTTAGTGATTCTTTAAATAATATTGGCATGCTAAGTCTGTTACCTTTGAAATTGTTTTTGTATTCATATAAGTTCGCCAGTTCAGGTTTTATGGCCTACTACAGTGCAGTACATTCTAATTATAAGTATTTAGAGCATACTGAATAACGATTTTATATTTACACTACTAAAAAGCAAAAAATAAAATATTTTAAAAATAAAAATAAAACCGCCTTCAAAAATTCGCCCGAACTAAAAAGTTAAAAATAATTTTGGTTCCTACTTCTTAGGATTTCCTACCCAAACCTTTAAACCTTTTACCCTATTCATTGAAATAAAACATTATGGCTAGGTACCCTACAGATTTCTTAGAAGTCGGTGCCAAGCCAAATATGTTCACTTTGCGAGTACTTATATGTATTTGATAGAGCTTTGTAATATACTGTCACTCCGGTTATGCTTTCATGAAAATGACTGAGGCAGACCATTCTGTTGATAAAAGCGTAATCGGAGTGACAGTAAGTTACAAAGCTCTATCTAATATATACCTATGAACGTATTCGGCTTGGCACCGACTTCTAAGAAATCTGTAGGGTACCTAGCCATAATGTTTTATTTCAATGAAAAGGGTAAAAGGTTTAAAGGTTTGGGTAGGAAATCCTAAGAAGTAGGAACCAAAATTATTTTTAACTTTTTAGTTCGGGCGAATTTTTGAAGGCGGTTTTATTTTTATTTTTAAAATATTTTATATTTTAGCAGGAAGCACCACGTGCACGTGAGGTAGACTTTAGGCCCGTGTGGTGTTGGGCCACAAATTACTGACGACCGGGATAAGTGGAAATCCAGACGGGACGCCTTTATTCAGCAGTGGGCTACTCTACCTATACAGGTTATATCACAATATAAGGGTGCGGCTCCATTGACGCGGAGAGGAGCGGACATGTGCAAAATTGCATTCTTCAAATTCAAAATTCGAAACACTGTGATGCGGTCTCATTGGCCAATTTTGTACATCTCCGCTCCTCTCCGAGTCAGTGGAGCCGTACCCTAAGACTTGTGTTGTGGGTACTAAGCGACGACGTATGTCGTGTCTTAAAATATAATGTAAATATACCATTTCAAAGGAACAAAGTTTCATTTGAGATGTATCGGGACTCTAAACCGAAGCAGATTGCTATGTACTTTGGCGCGTAGATGCAACGGAGAAACTTCATGGTAGGGGTAGTAAAGGCGGTTCACGCGATTAGACTTGATAAATTAATATGACCTCGGCATCTCAAAGCGTACTTTAAGAGAAGACAGTGAGTGCTTAAGGAATTAAACTTTTTCTCAGCCAACCCGTCTTGTATTTTACGAAAACTAGAATAATTTTAATATAGCGCCGAATAACTCTAACCATCTAATTTTTACGGAAATATCCGAAATCATATCGCTGTCACAATGAGCTTCAATATCCATTGCTCTGAATTAAAATGACACAAAAAAATAGTTTCGGAAGTATCCGTGAAAATACGATGGTCACAGTAAAATACATTTTCATCTAACACTAAAGGCATTATTAAGTGGAAAATCAGTCGGCTGTACCTAGTTCAGTACTACTAGTTAAGTAGCGTAGGCACAGGAAATTACTTTATTTAGTTTAGTTTTAGGTGGGAAAACAGCTGAAAACAGGTCTCGTTATCAAAGTTTTTGTGTGGACTATAACGCTCTCACATTTCCTCTAAAACATATTGAACTATTTCGCTAAAGTTTCACAATTTCAAAGTTAGAGTAAATAATATATTAAAATTAGTTTGCGGTTAACTGAATCTCGTTGTAACATTAATTAGAAAATGAGAAGCGAACGAAAACCAATTAAAATTACCCTGTGTACGTCTAAATACATATACATGTTGGCACGAATACTCTTTATGTAATTGTTATCCTAGCACATGTATTAGCCTAGTCATTAGGTCTCTGAGCATTTCGACAAAGATAAAGAATATATATCTGCAAAAAAAATATACAGGGTGTTACACCATCCACTGAAAACCTTGAACCTTGATTTGGTAAGTTATACTGAACAACTTTTACTATTGAGCTAACCCAGAAATATCCAAAAAAATGTTGGCTCTTTCATACAAAATGTCGTATGTGTATTATTTCTGTTATATAATGTTATTAAACAAAGTGTAATCGACAAAGTAATAGAATACTAGAATGTCAAAGAGAAAACGACGGTGTTATATAAAATTTTCTAAACCCAATGTGGTGGCACCATTACGTTTATAAACTTTACCAATACCATCTTAGATAATAGTATATAACATAAGTACGTATATAATTTTGTATTAGTAATCGAGCATGCTTTACAAAACTGTCATTGTAATGATCATTACAAGAGAAAATATATTTTCTGATCAGTTATTCGATACGCGTCCTGAACGAACGGAAAGTGTCCCAGATTCGGCCTCATTTCTGGAGCTAAGACGTTCCCTCGTTTTCCTATAGGTACGAAAAAGTGGCGCAAACCTTAGTCATTTGGATACCTATCTTCGAATATGGGTGTTCTTTGAGTCTGATATTGATTATCACTACAAAGTCGCGTTCGGTGTCTGTTCCTATAAATGTTTATATTTTAAAAACTACGCAACAGATTTTTATACGTGTTTTTAAAGATAGAGTAATTTCGAGGAAGGTTTTAGTATCCGGGATATGTGCGAAATCTCTTAGTTAGTTATACATTATATGTGGTCTATTTCTCAACAGTTTGCGACTTCTGATCAATACAAGCGGAAGGGCATTTCTCAGAGTGTAAACGGACATCTCATTCATCTGGTCACGTTTTTTTGGAAGTGGCTGAATGATTTGAGATTGGCTTTGGTTGTCTTATAGAAAAATGGGTGCTGTATCTGACGACCGAAAATTATACCAAAAGATGTAGCCACTTCCAAAAAAACGTGACCAGATGAATGAGATGTCCATTTAAGCTCTGAGATATACCCGGAAGTTGTCATCTAGCTAAAGGCGTCAAAAAGTTATTTCCACATGTATTACAAGTTATCTTATATCGTAGACATATTACTATCAGGATTGCATACTCCATTCATGAATAAATAAATTAATTCCGACTATGCCTATAGGGACTATCGACAAAATTTAATCCTGACCCATGATATTGACCCTGAGTAACATTGAAAGTGAAATTGCTGCATCTGTCGTACAATTTGAGTTTCATGTTACTATGACAAACTCCTATTGTGGGTCAAGATTAAAATTTGTTGATAGTACATATCTTATTTCGCCTCATTTCATAGTCATCAAAGCTCAAATGAAAAATATTTTTCTAATTATTTGTAACCGTGAAATTCAATTAAGTTACGTCTCATTATTCAGCGTTGAAATATTTCTTTTCGCAAACAATGGCGGCTGCAATGCGCCGGTCTCCCGGCGCCGACAGCGCTCATTTCCGTCCCGATCTAGGTCTTAACCTGGGCCCTTACCCTAAGTTTCTCGATATTATGTTATGCTAGCTGCTATAGTGATAAGTTCATTTTTCATATGCAATTATGCATCACTAACGTTAAATTCCAAATCAATGAACCTTCTATACAGCGATAAGTACATTTTTTATATGCATCACTAACGTTAAATTCAAAATCAAGGAACCTTTCTATAATCAAGAACTATTTTATTGTTTTCATCGTTTAGAATAATAGGTAATTATTCATTATACAAGGTGCCCACGAGAAAAGGGTAAATTTTTTTTTGATGTTTTGAATGCTATAATACACAAAAAAAGGATTTTATTAATTTAACTATCGCAAAAAATGCACTTTTAAGTTTTTTTTTACATTTGCTAGGTAATTAAAGATATTTTTGTTCATTTGATGTCTGTCAATTAAGTGTGACAAGACTAAGACAACATGGTGACAAAATCGTTTCCTAAAACGCGTTTATCATAGCGTAACGGTCTGAAACTGTTCTTAAAATAGACTGAATCCAGAAAACTTCATATGACATTTTTAACTTCAAATTTGGTCAGAAATCCGCAGTTGAATTTCTTGCATTTCCTCATGGGCACATTGTATGACTCAGATTTAACAGTATTCACTATTGAATGACGTACAATAGAAATTAAACACATTTTGAATACAAGGTTTGCTTACATTGTTCGCAACTTCTATAAAAATGGGAATATAAATCGTGATAAGGGTGCTGAACTCTAGGGCTGAAAGGTCTCTACCTACCTTGATAACAAAGGAGGCTTATAATGAATCCTCAAAAGGGCGCACCTGTCATGTACGAGTAAACTAAATACTTTGAGCGGGTTGCAACAGCACAGGCTGATCAACATTACCTACTCTGAAACTTCCCATGCAAACAGTTTTAGCGAACGATTTACCGTTGATGGGCGGTTTGGTCCCACCAAATCACGCTTAGTGACCATCATTATCAGCCTTTTTCAGTCCACTGCTGGACAGAGGCCTATACTAGTACATATGCGTATGGACGCATTAGGAGGTAATACCCATAATCGGCACTCTGGGCAAACGGGTTGGCGATTGCAGTAATGTGTTCACTATGAGGTGACACTCTAATCCCTTAGTCGACTCTTACGAGACTCACGACAAGAGATGGGGTGGAGACAAATGTATTCTTACTGTCCTCACCATCCTTACTGTAAATTTAACTAAAAAACAAAACCATTCTTATGTTTTCGAAAACAATAAACTGTGCACAGATTTTCTTTTTGCAAAACCTTTAAACCTTCTAAACCCATAGGTAACCTAACCTACATGTTACCCGAGTCACAAAGACGAATCGATTGACACATCATTAGGTACCCACGGCGGAACGCACGCCACAAACATTCTCGAACATATTCATAAACCCTCGAGTAGTCGGATGAAAATAGAACTTTCATGATGTATTGCGTACGAATAAATTGTTTAAAGTTGAGCAATCCAAAGACTGTAAAAGTAGGCCATACCTGTAAAATATAAATTGGAGAGGCCTGCGCCAAATATATCAGACGGTCGACGGTCTTTACAATACAATCAATTGTCCATTTATCCAATAAAATAGCTAATAAGAATGGTCATCAAACAAGACATCTATTTCACTTACAAAGCGGCCCTTTCATGAAGACAACATATTTCATACATTCTCCTCACACAGTAATTCTTATAATGAACGCTATCTAAACCTCCCCAGTAATAGGCGAATCATACAGGGCCCTACCAGGAATCTGCCGTCATTTCACAGATGACTTCAGACCCCATTCTGTCATGTCACGTAATAGATAAATGAAGGCGGAACATACCCAAACAATTTAGGGGATGTTTCCACGTCTACATGTGTATACGACGTCATTATTTGGAATCGTAGAATGCTAAGTAAATGGTTTCAGTTTCCGCACCTAAATTATGTAGTTCTGTAATCTCATCAGAGATTGTCAGCGTTGCTGTTCGCTGTTGTTTAAAAAAACTATAATTCTAACTCGTATGTATGATATTTATTTAAATAATATTTATTCTACTTACCGTGTTAAAATTACTAACCAATATTTCATCAAACCAAAATTTTCTGTAATGCATTACGGAAATTTAGATAAAGGTCTCGTCGTAATCTCTGAAGGCTGTTCTGTCGCCCACCGTCTACAAATTTGAAAAACTAGAAATCTGATAAAATAAACTCAAAACTAAACGCACGTGAATTTCTAAATTAGACCACCACCACTACGCGCGAAATTATGATAATTAAGTAATTAAAGCGCAAGACATTGTATAATATTGATCAATTTCGTGTTACAATATTATCAAACCGCAATTAGAATGGGATTCGAAAGTATTGTTAACACAACAGTGTATAAGTCAATCTAGGATATATTCATAGGTTAAGTGCAGAGACTTACAGACAATAGATTAATTAAACACTCACTTCATCTATAAACAACTCTTTTCTTGGTAAATATTGTGTCATTTGTTGTGTCAACAGTACTTTCGAATCCTTTTCTGATTCCGGTTGGATAATACAACGTAACATAGCTGCCCTTACTGTGG
Source organism: Thaumatotibia leucotreta (assembly GCA_025490895.1). Classification (NCBI taxonomy): domain Eukaryota; kingdom Metazoa; phylum Arthropoda; class Insecta; order Lepidoptera; family Tortricidae; genus Thaumatotibia; species Thaumatotibia leucotreta. The sequence continues at coordinate 89,352 of JALPQI010000990.1, forward strand.
AAAGGAGAACAATTTCAATACCGATCAACAAGCTGTCCAAATACAGCAACCAATAAACCTACGCTTTACTTATATTTACTAGTATTTAGTTACTGGTGATCAAATCATCAAAACGCTGATTATAGCAGTCGAATTTAATAAAAAGTCTTCACAGATCGATTGATTGGATCTGATTTGACATCTTAAGTATCGGCCCTTGAAGCACAAGACAATTGGATCAATCAGTTTCCTTCTTTGTCATGCAGTCGGTGGAGACTAATAAAAGTAATAAACGTTTTCAGTTCGTACTACTTACTTCCTGATTTATTTCCTCAGTACAAAGTGTCCAAACTGACATCTCACACATTAGGTTTCATGTGAATCACCACATCATCAGTCTGTCACAGTTCACTGCTGGATTGCTAGGAACTACGCGTATGGACGCATCAGGAGGTAACTACCCATAATCGCTACGCGGGGCAAGCTGATTGACGATCGCAGTAATGTGTCCACTAACCCCCTTATTCATAAACGTCTGCTAACTTAACTAATAATTGTTTGTCCCTTTCGGTCTTAACAATGTGTCCATAAGAGCAAAAGGGACAATCAATACTTAGCGGCTTGTTAAGTTAGCAGACGTTTATGAATAAGGGGGTAAGATGCCACTGCTGCTCATCAATCTTGTGTCAACGAATGGTCAGTGACACTTCAATTCTTTACTTCACTCTTACGACACTCGCGAGAAGTGTTGGGGTCGTGCCAAACTTATTCTTATTGCCGACACTACGTGGCGTCTAGCCCATTCATAAACGTTTGTTAACTTAACAAGCCGCTAATAATTTCATGTCCCTTTCGGTCTTAACAATGTGTCCATAAGAGCAAAAGGGACAAACAATTATTAGCGGCTTGTTAAGTTAACAAACCTTTATGAATAAGGGGGTAATAATATATATAATCTGAATGCAAAAAGAATCCTGGACTCCTCTTGCATTCAGATTAAATTATTATGCATAATAATATTTATAAAAGGGTTTCGGGATTAAAATAGGTTAATTTTGCGCCAAAAACAAACATTAATCTTGACTGGTGCCGCATAACAATTACTTAAGCTCAGTTGATAATAAATTGTAGACTAGAACAAAATGTTTCTTTATAAAGCTCCAAATAAGAATTAATTTGGACAAAGAATATTGTTGTCAATCGGGCATAATTTCAAATTCTTGTGAGGAAAATAGTTCATGATACAAATTACTCTTCCCTATATTTCTGGTAATAGATATTGGAAGTCAAACTTGGGTAGTGCCTTCCAAATCCTTTGCGCATACATAGGTTATCCTGAGTTGAAATTTTTTTAATTTTATTTGGGCTTGCTCATGGCCTAAAAAGTTACTCAAGCTCAAGTTATGATTTCACTGGTCATCCTCTACTAGCCTGTCTTGTTTTTCTGGTGCCGTCTCCTACAGTCGCCATTACATATATCGTAGCGTCGGGAGCGCTCAAAAATATCTGAACACGCCTTTATCGTTATACTATAAAAGCGTGTTCAGATATTTTAGGACGCTCCAAACGTTACGATATATCGGATGGGGACTGCATGGTCCGCCACCATAAGGGTGCGGCTCCACGGAGGCGGAGAAGAGCGGAGATATGCAAAATTGACCAATTGCATTCTCCAATTTCAAAATTCGAAACACTGTCATGCAGTCTCATTGGCCAATTTTGCACATCCCCGCTCCTCTCCGCCTCAGTGGAGCCGCGCCCTTAGAGCGTGAAATAGTGAACGTGTGCTTACAACAACAACCTCTCGTGGTATAAATGGAAATGAATGCCAATTCATATCACAAGCGGACATATTTTGACTGGCGGGTCATGCATAAATCCAATTACGGAGTTTCGATGCTATAAATCTCAAACTAAAAAGTTAATAAGTACCGCCGCTTTGAAACAGCGAAGTGCCGAAAGTGTGTATATGTGTTTAGCCCCTATGTATGTTTGTGAATTCTTTGAACAGACAGAACTTCGCGATAGCTCAACCGTTTTTGATATGGTGCCCTATAACCTCTTAAAAATAATATGAAGGAAACCCATGTGGGTGAATCCACTTTTTTCTGTCTGTTATTGCCATGATTCCGGTCTCCTGAGTCACACTGGTTTTATGCAAAATTATGCTACTTTAATGCAAACATGCAGCTAGTTCATGTTTCTAGGTGGCCAATTAAGGAAAGAGCTTATTAATGACAACATTTGTATAATTTAAGTAGCGCTGAATAATCAAAGATCAAAAAACAACTGCCGTTTAATACGAACTGTAAAGTCAATATTAAGTCAATAATGATCAGTATTTTTTGTGAGCGCATAGACGAAAATATAATAGACGTTCGGGCAGTTTGCAGTTAGAGACCTTTTCATTACGGAAAATATACATGTATGAAAATTCCCCGACTGCGAATTAATACGAACGTCTATTATACATAGATACGCTCACAAGAATAAACCTCAATAACTAAATTATTTTTTTACTTTTCCGTTCTTTTTAAACGCAAGCCTTGTTTTTTAGTAATTTTATTTCTTCCTAGTTTGACCCATTTCGAGTGATATTTCCAGTTGGTTAAATATCGAATAATTGATTAAAACGTCGATGACAGTGGGGTAACAAATGAGTATTCGTCCGCGAAATACGGCGCTCGGTGAGGTAGGTATCGGAAAAATCTGTCAAAATCGTAATTCTGCGCGGTCAATCAATTAAAAAGAGACTAGCGAGATTCACAACGAGGCTACTGTTTTATAATAATTAATTGAATCATTTATCAAGGGGAGGATCGAGGGCGTAAACAAATTATATATTTTTTTGGTCATAATGTTCTACGAGTTTTTCTTTACTTATTATCATACCGAAATATTGTTAACCATATAAAATAATATGAAGAAAATTATTTTCAAAGGTTTATTATACATGAATAATTTTTTATTGCCGTTTATTTCAAATATTGTATATGTATATTATTGATTGACATATTTCACCGCAAGTTCACCAAAAGTAACGCAGGAGACAGGAAAAATGTCAGCCCGTTTAACTATGCGACATGAAATAATGCCTGCTTACATTATTCAACATACCAACACATTTTTATAACGGAAATAAAATAAGCTATATTTATATTTTCTACTGGACGTAGTGTTGCCAGGTCCTAAAATGAATAAATGTCTATAGATATTTATATGATTATCTTATTTAATAATTTCGCGTCTTTGGAGCATAAATGGAATCGAAAAATATGACCGAAAAGGACAATAAAGAACTACAAATAATACAGACAGATTAAGGTACTTCAAATTAGTATTTTATACATATACCTATACATTTTTAGGGAATACAATTTTTAAACATGAAATCAAAGCTTTTTAATGAATCTAACTCTTTAGAAGTGATTTCTAGTGTACGCTTTACGCCAGTAAAAGCTTAACAGGCGTGGCGATGAGGAGAACATTAAAGTGTTTGTAATTGCGAAGTAAAGGAGTCTTTACGAGCATGTTGAGTGTGCTCTAACTAGTTTACTTAAGAAAAAAGTCTCACGGGCTGCAGAGACTTGGCACCCGATTGGGTGCTTGCTATGATTTGGTTTGGAGACATTTGCATATCTGTACAATTTCTACGGAGATGAGACCGGTTTTGACGGTATTTGGAAAAAATCAATAGCATTAACCGTTATTTGTTTGTTATAAGGGTGTGAAGTTGTAGTTTACCCGCAGGTATGAAATTTAAACACGAGCGAGCGAAAGGATTCTATGAGAGCGAGCGAAGTGACTATTTCTAAAAAAGAATCCTAAGCGTAGCGAGTGTTTTCACATCATCATCATCATCATCAGCCAATTGACGTCCACTGCTGGACATAGGCCTCCCCCAGAGAGTTCCACAAAGATCGGTCGTGAGCTGTAGTATGCGAGAAGTAAAATACCTTTGCACCCGCGTGTAACACATGACTTTTCTCCTCACTATATCGAGAAAAGTAAAAAAGGTAAATTTAGTACACATGTCGAAATGGTGGAAATTGCCAATGTTGACATTTCTGCGTTTCGTAATTGCGTCTATTCAACATACATAACATTCACTAAAACAAAGGTCAAAAAATTGGAATGGAATTAGGTAGGGCATAAGGATTAAAATCAACAAATTACAGGATTAAAGTCAATAAATTCTCAAACAATGCTTTCTGTAATTACTGTAAAACGAAAGCTACTAGGTGCTACTCTCCAAGATCATTACTTTACTCACTAGTGATTAAAATGCGTGTTTACCCGCTCGTATTAAAGGATAAACGAGCGCTTTAGGAGCTAGTGAAGGGAAAGTTAGATTTAGCGGAGGTATACTGGGACGAGGATAGGACCATGTAAGTACAAGATAATTACTCTTCCGTAATATTATGTTCGTGATACTTCTTGCCAATAGAATATTGGTGTAGCATTACGTTATGACAAAAAGTTAGTCTAAGTTAGTATGAATATTTATAAGTATTATCACCCGTGACTCAAAAATCACTACATAGTATAAAACAAATCTTTAAAACTACGCAACGGAATCTGATGCGTTTTTTTTTTAATAGAGTGATTTAAGAGGAATTTTTAGTATCAGTATTGGCCCCGCGCGAAGCCAGGTTGTGTGGGCGCTATATAGTATTTAATAAATTAAGACATTTTTATCATGCCAACTGACAAAGCTCCGGCGAAATTATATTTCCATTTTAAGCAGCTTTTCTCTAAAATGGGGTCAGGTATTTAATAGAATATTCACTCGTCGAATTATTCCATATGGAACTTATGGACTGTTAGTAGTTGTAAATAGTTTGAAAGAAACTTCCTACATGACGTCTAGTTACGAATAGCCGAGTAGTTCAACACAAACTTTGCTGCTATTCCATTTCTACGAAACAAGAACGGTGTTGCTTTTAGTTACGAAGTGTGCCCAAAAAGACCGTATGAGGCTTTGGGGAAAAGTGAACCAAGACACGAATCTGAAGCAGCCTGATTGTGAAAGAATAGGGAACCAAGTCGGGATGTATACTTTTTTTAGCGACTCGATTACCTAAGTACCTCGCGCAAACTCACGTGTATTTAGTCACTACGCGCGATATGTTTCGGAAAGCCTAAGTCTCCATTATCAAGCACTGAGCCTGCGTTAACACCTCGCGACTCGCGAGCGAAGCGCGTACTCAATACATAAGTCAGTGCTTGATGATGGAGACCTAAGCTCTCCGAAACATGTCGCGCGTAGTGACTAAATACACGTGAGTTTAACCGTTTAATTATAGTTATTATGTATCGAGCAAGTCGCATATCGAGGTCGCGGTGTAGATCCGTTGGTAATACCTGATATTTTAACAGATTAATTAATAAATAAACAAATACTAACAAGATGTCTAGCCTTACACAAATCGACCTACTTCCATGGTAAGCTCATTAAGGCTTGTGTTGTAGATTATGTGTTATTCACTATAAATAAATAGGTACTTAAATAGATAGAAAATATTAGATACCGAATCGCGGTAACCGAAGAAAATATTAGATAGAAAATAATTAATGACTGAGAAACAAATATGTTAGTGATAAATACACAAAGAGGCGCTTTCCTTTGGAATTTGAACCCAGGGCTACCTGCTTCAAGCTGGGTCACTACCAACTAAACTACGAGGCCGTCTAAATACCATTCATTTACAGCAAGCTCACCAAAAGAAATTCCAAATGCAGTTAGTATATTAACCAATTAAATCAAACAAACCAAAAATGCGTTCTTAAAATCATGCTTTTACAAAATGATAGTATTATTATCAACATTGAACAGCTAATTCACGTCCTCAATAGTAGTCTCATGGACAATACAATCTCGCTCAGTTCCGAGTTTAACAATCTCATAAAGGAAGCAGCGTAACGAGCCAGACACGTCTTTAACGCGTCTCGCCGCCAGATATAAATGTACAGTCTGGATTGCAACGACTCTAGTTAGCGACTATTTATTCCTATAAACATATCATATAACTATTATTTCCTTGTCTTTACATACGGGGTAGTCATGAGTATACCGACAGAATTGAAAGGTGTATTACTGACCACATTTTGAGACTATTATGGTATTATATCGTCAGCCTCTGCTGTAGCCTAGTTGTTAGGTAGTGGCCCTGTCTACGAAGCTGGAGGTTCCGGGTTCGAATCCCGGCGAGGGCATTATTTGTGTATTTATTTATCACAAATATTTGTTCCTTGGTCATCGCTGTCTATGTATTTAAGTATCTATATGTATCTATCTATTATATATATCGTCGCCTGGTACCCACATCACAAGCCTTAATTGAGCTTACCGTGGGACTAGGTAGATTTGTGTAAGATGTCCCAAGATATTTATTATTTATTTATTTAATAAAGGTATAAACAAACTCAAAATATCGAAAGAATAAAGAAAAAAAAACAATTTGTTCGAAAATAACTAATATAATATATATCATATTTTTTTACTTACTTGACATCAATAATTCATAGATCAGTATACTCAATTGACTAACCTGTATATGAGAAAGGGAAGGTTTTGGACATTATGTATGTACCGGATAGTAGATAAGATCTATCAAAATGTATAGTTAACGACATTTTGTTTGACAGCTATACGACATTTTGTTTTGCTATTCGAAACGATACCCCGGGTCGCATCCGGGGCTCTTGATGTAAAATTGTAATTGTTAAGGGCACTACATTAATACAAACAATTTTGTTTATAAACGTGTCTTAATGAGTATATATATATTACACATTTTCTGGGGAACATTGTTTAACAAAATTGTTTCGAGTTCATTCACAACGCGTGCCTTTACACATTTGTTATATTAATTCAATGTAATTTTACTTATTACCTTTGAGCTATTTTGCGCGTATTCAACCAAAACACTTATGGGTATTTGGTACTATAGATAACAGTGTCTTAAGTTTACATTTTTGTTTCTGTGTGCACAGAAGCCTCGAAGAATGACAAATCTAAAAACTTGGGCAGCTTTATTGACCGTCCCGTACCGGGGATTAAATATAATACGAGTTTCCTAAGTAGCAAGCGACACAAGCACTTAATCCAGAGTTTAACTAGGTAAATCGAGGGTAGATAAGCCAGGCATTTCTGCCTTCAAGGTCGATGTTTCATTAACATTAATTTGCTTAAGACATTTAAATTAGAACAACAAGCTGGTTGTCTGAAACATCAAATCAGTATTTAACCGCTGACACCCTTCCGCAGAATGTATTATAAGTTCCATCCTTAGTTATTTCAGCCTAAATGTCTTAAAATTCTCCTAACTCTTCCCATGGGTGTCGTAAGAGTCGACTAAAGGATTTGAAGTGTCACTGACTATTTATTTATAGAATATTGATGATGGGCAGCAGCATCATCATTGTGAATCGAAAACCGCGTTCGGTTTATCTGCCACCAAAGCGTGTGTGAAGTCACGTGTCTTAAAATTAAATTTAAGTCACTAATACGAGATTAAACGAATAATAGTGTCAAAATTGTATGTACTTAACCTGTTAACCGCTTGTTACCGGCTTAACTCGTACACGCACCTTCATGAGTGCAATGTGCACTTTCCAAAATGTGTTTTCAGTGTGGCTGGCACAACTTTTTGAACAAACTACCAGTTCCTATACACATATTATAGAATAACACTAATAGCTTCCACAACAAAATAAAACATGTTTAAAACCAAATGTTATTATGACGTACATATCTGAATATATAAATGACAGCGATCTCTTCTAATACACTTAAATATTAATGAATCATTATTTATTTTAGATACCTACGAAATTATGTAAATGGTAAATTAATCATAAATTGACTTATGCAAATTGTCAACACTAATTTATGAAGATAGACGTATACACAATAAGCCGATATTTCATAATAATTGTTACTAAACACATTCATTAACAATTTATTGCACGCATGCACTGAAATATTTGTATGCCTCATGATGGCAAAAAGTCGATTACCTACGGTCATACTTCAAGCAACATCTGTATTCATAACACCCACTTTTGTGCAAATAAATGTATTGTCATTAAAGCAGAGACTGAAATGGGGCTTGTTCTGTAGGTACGTAGGTAAAGTAAGGCCAGCAGTTTCCTGCATATAATGAAAATAACCATATTTAATAAACATTACTGTTTCTATTTTACCGTATGACGTACTAAATTTATTCCAATCATAAATCAAATGTACTCCGAACGGTTGGTCGGTTCAGTAACCCGTATCACGGTCGTTTACAAAAAAATTGTTTTTACTGAATTTCTGTAGCCAATTTATATCTCGAAAATATGACGATGTTAAAAGGTTCGATCGTATTAACTTATATCCTGTATATGAGAGCAAAGTATAGTATTACCAGCCGCGCTCTGCGGTCAAACAGAAGATGTGCTAGGGTCGCAGCCCTATAAATATTGTCTATAATTGTAATAAAATACATGATTGGCTTTGGTTGGTAGATATATCTAATACAGTCAAAGTCAAATTATGTTCACCATACTAAATATATGTTCTACCGAACTGTTAGGCAACTTTGGCTGCTATTTGCGCCGACTGTACCTACATCATAAATCTAAAATAATTTATTCCCAAACATACACTATTTTGCTTGAATACGTTCTACTAAAATAATATTTCTGTATAGCAAAACAGCCTTAATATGCATAAAGCAAATTCCACTACCGTATTGCAGCAATGAATGGATCGAGCACAATACCGCCTTCTTCGGTGGCCCCGGCTGACGACTTATTGCGTTCCGATGCGTTCATTATGACGATATTGCAGTTGCATCCAGTCTCAGTGCTGTTGTTTTAGGACTGTGGGAGAATGAAAGACTGCATAATTGTCAGTGATCGCCGCTGAGAGTGCAAAACTTTAAAAAAGCTTTTAGAGTCAAAGAATCAAGAAAAAACAATTGTGTATTGAAATCCCGAATTTGCATTTGTGTATATGGATATGTATATTACTAATTAGTAATTATTACTCTTAAGTGCTCGTTTATGACCAGTTGACAAGTTTTGTAAAAATTTTATAAATAATTACGTAAATAATTTGGTAAAAACTTGACTATTGGGAGGTATGTTAGTCGGTGATAATCAGTTATATAATTTAATCCACCTTACCAATTTTAGACTGTATTGCGTGGTAATAAAGGCGAAAAGTGGAGGGCTTTATTTGTTGGGTCAACAAAATAATCTAAACATAAAATTGAGTATATTCGTCCTATCCCCGTGTATTGTGAAATATAATATGGTTATGTTATTGATTTGTTCTAAATACGGCCAAAAGTAGTTTACCCTCGTCTCTGTCAAAATAGTACCGATAGGCAAATGTGGCTCCGCGCCAAATCATAGTAAACACCCAATGGGGTGCGAAATGTTTGCATTTCGTTGAGAACTTTTTAGAAACATATATTATATTATCTACTTAGAGGACACTGACTGACGGATACTGAAGTGTTCTTAAAAACTTTTGCTTATAACTGCTCGTGAAATAGACGAGAGTATACAGTCTATTTATATCATGAATAATGAGATGTATGTGTACACATGTAAGTATACGAATTTAGCTCTGCTTGCGCCTTTTTTAATAGTGTGGAAAGTAACATCCCTAACAAAGCATGAAACTTTTGTATGAGGAATTACATTTTACTAACCTAATATATGTTTTGGAGAACCATCATGCATGTTTGCTGCTGTAAGAAATGACTCATACTACACCGAACTGAACTTAAGCCATAACCAACAAACACTTTAGGCGATTCGTTTCTGCCTGACGTCGTGCATTCAATAGTAACGATAAATATTAGGACATTACCTATCAAAATTGGCGATAAATTTAAGATTTACACGTAGCATTCTTAATCCGGCATTAGAAGTAAATATTTGTAACGTTAAGTTGAATACCGAAAACGTACTTCTCTTTGAACTCGGTTTTTGATACAGAAAATGTATGTTAAAAATGTTTATGTAAATATAGGTATGTACCCGGTACAATAACTGCGAAATGCCAATTTCGAATTTCAGCCTTCGATTATTAAATAAAGTAAAATGAAATGGCAAGTCTGTCCGCGGCAAGCTCACTGACATTTCAATACTTCCAGCGTAGGTTCAAATGAATCTGGACAGATCTTTTCGTTGATTAGAAATACAACAGGGGGTCTTCTTTTGTGTTCCGAAAGCTTCAGAAATCAATTGTTGTGTTGGGTTTGCGGAGCGATTTTTATAATATCGCACTCGTAGTGAGTAAAAATAGACAGAGGGCCTAAAAGGCAAAATTTTATTTAGCGTTTTTAAAGTGGTCATTTGTCAGTTTTCGTATAAGTATGTGAACACAGTACAAGATATCCAAAAACTATACAACTACACAGGGTGACCAAAAAATAATGCATTCGCGTTGTCTGTGAGCTTTTGATAGATATGAACGATTTACGTCATTTAGCGTACTTCTTTAGTTATTAGTTTAAATAGTACAATATAGTAAATATCTTACATTCTGCTTTTGTATTTCACGAAGCGCCTTTTATCTCCTCAGTGGCGTATCTAGGGGGGGGGGCAGGGGGGGCACGTGCCCCGGGCGCCGGATCAGAGGGGGCGCCAAATTGGCCAAAATTTTTGATATACTTTTGCATTATTTATACATAAGAAAAATGAAAATTGATAAAATGCTAGACTAGTACATTTTCCTCGGCCGTCAAATTAGGAGGGGCGCCAAATAAGCAAAATATTTTGTTTTTATTGTGCATTATTTACATTTTATGAAATCTGTAGGTATGCATAAATTTTAGAAAGGTACATTTTGCCCTGGCGCCAAATTAGGGTGGGCGCCAAATCGGCCAACATTTTTGATTTCCTTGTGCATAATCAACACATAAAGAAAATCTTCATGCGTAATTTTTAAAAAATGCTAGATTGGTACATTTTCCACGGGCGCAATATCAGGGGGGGCTCCAAACCAGCCAAAAATGTTTAGGTATTTCCTTATGCATAATTTTCACATAAAGAAATCAAATCAGGATGGGCGCCAAATCGGCCAACATTTTTGATTTCCTTGTGCATAATCAACACATAAAGAAAATCTTTATGCGTAATTAAAAAAAATGCTAGATTGGTACATTTTCCACGTTAGAGAGGCAAACAGCGAAATTGTAAATTGTAACTTTATAAAACGCGACCCTGGTCCTACATGTACATATTGTACATGTAGTACTTAATAAGTACTACATGCTTCGAACAAAGCCTATATTCAGACTTTCATACATTTGCGACCTTTGATTGTAGGGGATGGATTGTTTTATGGTAAGCACCCCTAATGGCGTCTATTATTTTGACCACGTTTCAGCTTCTTAGGTTTGACAGTTTCTGACTTATGTCACTTATACGGTTTTCAGAAAATAACGTTTTTAGGGTTCCGTAGCCAAAATGGCAAAAACGGAACCCTTATAGTTTCGCCATATCCGTCTGTCGTCTGTCCGCAGCATAGCTCAGTGGCCGTTAATACTAGAAATCTGCAATTTGGTACAGGTATACGTATTAATCATGCCAACAAAGTCAAAATCATGGAAATAAAAAATAAAAATAAAAAATTCGGGCACGTCCCCAATTATTACGACGGTTTTTCATACTTTTTCTGCCACTATGGGGAGGTGAGATGGCAGCACTGAGCGGAACGTTTAACGAACTGTCAAAATAGATACGCGCATTTAATTTTCATCATATTTATAGGTTTATTTATTCTGAGAACTTACCTTAGGAATATTGTTTTCTAAAATAAATTAATAAAATAGTTCCAAGTCAATTCCCATGAAATGAACAAAGTTATAGTAATTATTTTTAATACCAGTAGTACGGTCAAATCGTATATTAAACTCGCAAAACATGTAGTAAAGCTGCATTTTTGGTATGTTGTTTAGACATCATAGGGCACTATAAAACCACATTTTGCAAGCAAAAAAAAGTTGTGCTAGTTACGTAGTACGTGAAAAACTGCGAAATTTACGGTCATTTTTCAGTTTCTGATTTTTATTAAAAAAACCTTACGTTTTTTGACATTATATGTTAGGAAGCGTTTAAAGATTAATAAATTTTCAACAAGCTGAGCTAACATGTATTACCGTAGGTTTTATAGTTTTAGAGATTTGCGACTTCTTAAAAGTACTCTTTTTTGTAAACTAACGCTATTTTGAGTTTTCCTAACGATTTCGGCTTAATATCGCCTCACCTAATTATGCTACGAAAAACATGCGATAATGACCTTATAGCGCACTTAATATTCTTTCGTTAAAGGGTAAAATCATGTCAGCAAACTTTGTAATTGAAAATATAAACGCGTAATTCAAAAGGCAGTAGGCCCGCTATCTAAGTTTTTCATACAAATCGCATGTCGTGTTGCAAAGCTGCAATTTTAGTATATTATATAGGCCCTATAAGGACGTACAAAAATGTATATTACAAGAAATACAAAAAAGGAATTTCTGCATAAGACGAAAAAAACTGAAAAATTATTGGACTTCTTTTACTTTTTGACGTTTAATTAAGAAACTATTATCTTTTTGATACTAATTGCTACAAAACTTAAAAAGAATATTAAATTTCAAAGGATTTGAGCTACCTTGCATTACCCTAAATTATATAGATTTAGAGATACGACATTTCAAAATGTGCCCTTCATTAAGTTAAGAAAATAAATGCATGTTTTGAAGCCTCGTATACCCCCAACTATAAGACTTATAGCTGGAGAGCCAGTGAACCCTGAGAGTAACGGTCTTCCTGTAAGGTTAGAAATTTGTATACTAACGGTTTATGGAATTCTAAGAGCAATAGCCATGACCTGGCAGGCGTCAGCCCTGCACGTCATCAGGCCCTTTATTTTTTGAACTGTTAAGTAAATTGGATTTCAAAACTTGTTTCTGTAAGTTTGAAAAATTGATAGGATAAAGTTAATTTATTGTACATCTTAAAAAAAAATTGACAGGCGATTACAATAAGCAGAAGTATATGACAGGTCAATTAGAAAATGCACAGTTGATGAGGTAAAATAAACTTCATCCTGTATACTCGAAATTTTTATATGTCTTCAAATAAACGTCTCGGAGTAAGTATGTGCAATGCCAGGCGGTTTAGAACAGCATAAGACCTTGCCAGGCGAGGAGACAGTTAAGTAAATTGGGTTTCAAAACTTGTTTCTGTAAATTTGAAAATTTAATAGGATAAAGTTTATTTATTGTACATCTTAAAAATAAATTGACAGGCGATTACAATAAGCAGAAGTATATGACAGATCGAATAGAAAACGCACAGTTGATGTGGTAAAATAAACTTCATCCTGTATACTCGAAATTTTTATATGTCTTCAAATAAACGTCTCAGAGTAAGTATGTACAATGCCAGGCGGTTTTGAACAGCATAAGACCTTGCCAGGCGAGGGGACAGGTGCACCTCTCAATCGCACGCCCTTAGCAACTACTCTACTACTACTAGCGACTACCTAACTAGCGATTACTCGCCTGTATTTTTTTTAAAGATATAAGTACAATAAATAAACTTTATCTATTAAATTTTCAAACTTACAGAAACAAGTTAAGAAACCCAATTTACTTAATTGTCCCCTCGCCTGGCAAGGTCTTATGCTGTTCAAAACCGCCTGGCATTGTACATACTTACTCTGAGACGTTTATTTGAAGATATATAAAAATTTCGAGTATACAGGATGATGTTTATTTTACCTCATTAACTATGCGTTTTCTATTCGATCTGTCATATACTTCTGCTTATTGTAATCGCCTGTCAATTTATTTTTAAGATGTACAATAAATAAACTTTATCCTATTAAATTTTCAAACTTACAGAAACAAGTTTTGAAGCCCAATTTACTTAACAGTCTCCTCGCCTGGCAAGGTCTTATGCTGTTCATAACCGCCTGGCATTGCACATACTTACTCCGAGACGTTTATTTGAAGACATATAAAAATTTCGAGTATACAGGATGAAGTTTATTTTACCTCATCAACTGTGCGTTGTCTAATTGATCTGTCATATACAGACATCGGATTCCGTGGGGCGAAACTTCTTGACAGCTAGGGACTTCCTATATCGATAAACTCGTTTATCGATACTTGTTGTATAGACTAGTGACCGCCCCCAACATCGTGTGTGTTTTTTTGTTACTGTTGATCAGTTTATGAAATTTTGTTATGTTCCTATAACCTCCACAGAAATTGAAAAGTCTTCTAGCCAGCTGAAATGGATTTTTCTTCCGTTTTCACTGAAACGCTTAACGCCCGAATATATGGAAAAAAATCTGGTGGATTACTTTAACAATAATAGATCGGACAGTCGTAAAAAAAATTTGATACGAATAAATTTATAAAAACGTTTTCAAAAAAGAAGAAGAAAATTTAGCTGCTATTTTATTATATGAGCAACACTCTTTTAATAAAAACATATTTTATAAGCAAACCTTTGTGTGATCACTATTATTTAGAACAAGTATCGATAAATGAGTATATCGATATAGGAAGTCCCTAGCTGTCAAAATCTTTCGCGCCACGGAATCCGATGTCTGGTCATATACTTCTGCTTATTGTAATCGCCTGTCAATTTATTTTTAAGATGTACAATAAATAAACTTTATCCTATTAAATTTTCAAACTTACAGAAACAAGTTAAGAAACCCAATTTACTTAACTGTCTCCTCGCCTGGCAAGGTCTTATGCTGTTCTAAACCGCCTGGCATTGCACATACTTACTGCGAGACGTTTATTTGAAGACATATAAAAATTTCGAGTATACAGGATGAAGTTTATTTTACCTCATCAACTGTGCATTTTCTAATTGACCTGTCATATACTTCTGCTTATTGTAATCGCCTGTCAATTTTTTTTTAAGATGTACAATAAATTAACTTTATCCTATAAATTTTTCAAACTTACAGAAACAAGTTTTGAAATCCAATTTACTTAACAGTTCAAAAAATAAAGGGCCTGATGACGTGCAGGGCTGACGCCTGCCAGGTCATGGCTATTGCTCTTAGAATTCCATAAATCGTTAGTATACAAATTTCTAACCTTACAGGAAGACCGTTACTCTCAGGGTTCACTGGCTCTTGGACTATTACAGTAATTGTTATCGGCTCAATTTGTTCCAAATTTAATGTAGTTGTTATCTACAATTACTTTTTTTTTTTCTTAGCGCGAACGTTTTGCCAATATTTAGTGAATAGCTTTAACGTAACCTAAAATTTGTTTAATTTTTGATAAAAGGGCACTTTATGAAATGTCGTATCTCAAAATATATATAACTTACGGTGATGCAACGTAGCTCAAATCCTTTCAAATTTAATGTTCTTTCTTAGTTTTATAGCAATTAGTATCAAAAAGATAATAGATTATTAGTTAAACGTCAAAAACTAAAAAAAGTCAGATTTTTTTTCCGTTTTTTACGTCCTATGCCCAAACTATTATTTTGTTTTTCTTTTAATATGCATTTTCGTATATATCTATAAGGCCTTTATAATATACCAAAATTGCAGCTTTGCAACTCGACTTGCGATTTGTATGAAAAACATAGATAGCGGGCCTCCTGCCTTATGAATTTCGCGTTTATACTTTCAACTACAAAGTTTACTGACCTAATTTTACCCTTAAATTAAAGGATATTAAGTGCGCTATAAGGTCATTATCGCATGTTTTTCGTAGCATAATTAGGTGAGGCGATATTAAGCCGAAAATGTTAGCAAAACACAAAATTTTATCTAGTTTACAAAAAGGAGTACTTTTTAAAGTCTCGAATCTCTGAAACTATAAGACCTACGTCAATGCATAGTAACTCAACTTGTTGGAAATTTATTAGTCTTTAAACGTTTAATAACATATGATATCAAAAAACGTAAGGTTTTTTAAATAAAAATCAGAAACTAAAAAATGGCCATAAATTTCGCAATTTTTCGCGTACTACCCAGCTAGCACAACCTTTTTTTGCTTGCAAAATGTGGTTTTATACTGCCCTGTGGTGTCTAAACAACATACCAAAAATGCAGCGATACTACTTGATTTGCGAGTTTAGGGTAAAATTATGTACGATTTGACCGTACTACAGTGGCTTTGAGCGCCTGTTTTAGAGCTCAATCTTCAGTTCGACGACCGTGTATTAGTCTTAATCCATTACAAAATCAGGAACCTTCCAAATTAAGTAGAATTTCGATATTTTAGGTTCCTATGAATATAGTATAGATCTGACAGCTGTGTGGACCCGACGCCTACTCTAGCGCCGCCTGGTGGCAGAAAAAATATCGAATACCCTCGTTGGTGAAGTGGAGATTTTTTTTTATTTGCTGTAATTGTATAGTGTGGGTTGGGTTATCATTGAATAGGTCACTTAAAAATAATAAGGGTCTTGAGAGAAAGTTTTTTTTTCTAAAGTCAATATTTTCGGAGATAATCGCTCCAGAAGAAAAAAAAATGTGTACCTCCCCCTCTAACTTTTTATCCGTAGGTCCAAAAATATGAAAAAAAAAACATGAATCACTGTACTTATAGAATAATTTAAAATAAAACTATTTTGAACATAATCGGCTCAGCCGTTTTAGAATAACTACGTAACCCTACACTGAGCATGGCCCAACATGCTCTTGGCCGGTTTTTTCTTATTAACTACCCACATATTTTTTTTAAATTATTAGTCTGTATTTTATTAACTAAGACCCATCTTTACAGAAAATATTAATATCACTTATTTAAATAAAAGAAGGAAATAAAAGGAATCGAAAAGTTCAAACTTTTTTTTTATACTACTAGGTACCTTATACCTAAAAACTGCAATGTCTGTGTATATATCGGCATACTGTACATTCTAACAAGACATTTAATGATGTACATTACCTATACACAAACTTCTGATTTCTAAATTAGTTTCCTTATCAATCCCTCGTGTTAGTTGTGTATGTTATAGATAAAATCGCCGGTTTAAAGGCAGAACCAACTATTTCGGTAAAACTTGTTTTAGCAAATAGTGTTTTATGTCATTGGCATAAAATACGATTTGTCAAAACCAACTTCAAGGAAATAGTTGGTTCTGCCTTTAACCCGACGAAATCACTGCTAGCCATCTAAAGTCACTAAATGTCTTGTTAGAATGTACACTTGTACAGTATACAGGATGCCTAAATATACACAAACATTGCAGTTGAGGTGACAAACATAAAAACGATATAGTCGAATTGAGAACCTCCTCCTTTTTGAAGTCGGTTGAAAATCAACGTTTTTTCCTGTCCCCCCATCGTATGCGGGAGCACGGATCCGTGTACGGGAAAACTATAAGAAAAAAATGTTAAGGGTTCCGTACTAACTGGGAACCCTTTAAAATCAGTGAAGGGGGGGGGGCGCAAATTTGGCGCCTGCCCCGGGCGCCTTTTACCCTAGCTACGCCCCTGTATCTCCTAAAAAATAGTATTTAAAATGAAGTCAATGTAGGTATTAATGAGAATACTGTTGAAAATTTAATCGTAAACCTCTCAATATCTTTTTGAAGCGTCGAGTATTATTAAATTGAACTACTGGATAAGCTGGGTGAAAAGGTTTTAAAACTTTGATAGTCAAATATATGTACAAAAATGATACCGTTATTCATCCTTTGACGCCATTTGAGGTCGCTTGGAGTTTTAAAAAACGTGTTAAAAATATTAATTAGTTATAATGGTCACATTCATACGAGCATTTACCTCTTGCTCTTGCTTATTATATGTACGACATTTACACTGTCAACTTTTTTACACAATTTTATCTTATTTAGCCAGTTGGTAACTTGAACAAAACCGGCCCTAAATAAAACAAAAGAAGGGTATATAAACGAGAGGAAAGCGCTTGTCACCGCCCGTCGCTTGTAAAGCTGGCGACACACATGCGGCGAACATGTTTGCGGGCCGGCCGGCGTTTTCCGCAAAAGGCCTCCCAATCACGCAATTCAGCCGTAAAGGCCGCTAACGCCTGCTGCTCTTTGTTAAACGATGTTAAACCTAGCTGTTACTTGATACCACACCTAGTTGCATGACAGACTCAATTTTGGTATAACGTTCAAATCAATTTCTGTGTGAGAATTCCCGGAAAATTCTTCTGCCGTAAATTGTAGATCATTTTACTCGTGCTCGGACATTGCACGGCTAGGTAACAGATATTTTGCAAACTGGGTGGGGTGCTAAAAACCGTTTTTCACGAAACTAAATTGTTTTAAAAGTTTCGTAGTAAATTATTTATTTATTTAAACTTTATTGCACAATTAAAAAAAATACAAATGGCGGACTTAATGCCTTGAGGCATAAGTAATTGATCCGATTACATAGGTATATGATTTTATCATATTTTCGCTAATTGGGATTTTCGTCTTTTGACTTGCTCAAATACTTATCTAAACTCTTTGCTGCGTCTTTGCTTTATAAATTTAAGGTGAGAGTACCAAACAATAACCTATGTATTGTATGGTACCTAATATGGACATAGAAATGTGTTCTTCTACCACTACAACAACTTATGAATAGTATCGCTAAATGAACTTTCTTTTATACAGAAATTAAGAACAACTACGTCGTAGGTTTTTATGAATCTAAGGTAATTATATTTAGGGACTACGAACGTGAATAAAATGAGTAATCTTATATTTATATTAAGGTGTATTCCGACCAAACGAGAATTCGCTACGAGTATTCTATCCCCAACTCTACGAAATCAACGAATCACGTTTTGTGTAACGATCGGATTTCGTATAGTAGGGGGTTAGAATAGCGAATGCTGGTTTGGTCTGAATGCACCTTTATAAGTAATAACAAGAATGAACGATGTATTTTATACTTAGTCTCAAAAAGGCTGTACAGTGCACAGTGGGTATATACCGACTTATGTCCTAGTTCCACATTAAATATTGCCAGAGTTAAAGCCTCATATACGTTATAATTAGTTCAGGTTTCTCGCATAAATATTTTTCTCTAAGCGTGCTGTACCTCATTTGCAGCCCTGTCTCGTAACATTTTATAATCTGCGGCGTTCCAGATGCTTTTGATTGCCGCGGAAGTTTGTTTTACTACTTTTTCTACTGCCACTGCTGTACTAACTCAAAGAAAATTCAGCGATTTACTTACAAAAATAATTATATATTTTTAATTCATTCCTCCTAGGTTCGCTTTCTGGCGTTTTTTATTTATTTTCCACGCGACGAGAAATGCAATTGGAATTTCATAGTAAAATGTTTAAGTACTTTGAAAATCTGTGCAAAGCGACTGATAACAAGATCTGAATTAAAAAAACCCATAGAACTATAATTCGGCGTGACGTAAACAATGCGTAATACAACAAAAATACCTAGTGTACAACTTCTGACAATATCGTACGTATAATTTAATATGTAGTATATTTTTCATCATCATCTTCAGCCTATATTTGTCCACTGCTGGACCTTTCGCACATATTACGTATGAACGCATGATGCCGTAAATGCCTCTTTCTCTTTATACAAGTTCCGAATATTGCATCTATATCTATATTTAGAGCGGTAAAAGGTCTCCAAGCGTCATGTTTTTAATATATCAAATAAAACTCAAATAGTTAACTAACAATTTAGTGACAATTACAAAGCAACTATTCATATCAAAATAAATAAAATAAAATAATATATAAAAGATAACAGCCAATACCTAGGTAAACATGACATCGCACTAAAATAATCTTAAACATTAAATGAATACTAGTAAATTGGAGATGTAAAGGGTCCCCAATGTCAGTTATTAATAACGATTAGGAGAAATTAAATAAAAAGGTGTTTGAAACAGATGGTTCATGTTGGAAGACAGCTACTAAGTCTTGTAAACTTGTACTACGGAATATATAACTATTAGGTATCCAAAAAGTCCATATAAGTAGATGTTAGGCTCCATGGTTAAATGTATCAAGTCTAGAGATGTAAAAGGTCTCCAGGTTTCTTACATCATGGTGCATGGTCGTATCAACATACTCGCCCTCTAACTTCGACTCAGCTATCAGCAACGCAACTCCAAAAGAACTCCCGAATAGGATAAAAAAGTTTCCCTATGTCGTGATTCTGTAAAGCTAGCGACGGCCATGTATTGATTTTTTAACGACGCCCAGGCTGTAATGCCATTTGAATTATGCCGCCTTACCTCCGTTACTCTTTTTTAATATGCCTGCACGACTGCCCCCCTGGCGAGCTCCCGCGGAGAAAATGATCTGTAATTTCGCTGAAGGAAAAGGAACGTTTAGTTGAAGGCTAATGACAGATTTGGGGGCGAATGAATAGGCTTCGATTTGTGTTCAGCATAAAAAAAAATGTAGGATGATGTAATACAATGTAAAATACTTGTGCAGATAGACTTAGCACATGATTGATGAAAAACTATTAAAATATACAATATATATAAAAACTATTAAATTATTAAAATACGGAAAGTCTGTCTCGCAGCCAAATACTGTCGGACCATTTGCACCAATCATGCTAATCCTATAGGCATGAATTAGGTATTATCAATCCTTCAGAATATCTTTAACCCTTAATTTGGCAATGTATGTCACAATGAACATAATCTTCGACCCACAATTTGTATTTTTTTTAACAGAATTTTCTGCTTTATACAATGGCAAGCAGGCTAGAACGCACGATTTTTTTGAAATTTGCTATATTAAGGGTTAAAGTTCCGAGGGAACAGAGTACCTAATATTTTGTTAGCTTCGTGCATTGCAGGTGCTAACGACTTACGACTTGCTTACGGATACGAGTAGAAAGATTCGATTGATAATGATCACGTTCAAAAATGTATACCTTTACGTGGACCTACGGAACCCTTTACGTGGACCGACACACTATAATAAGCCTGTTTTTATCTATGAAGAATATTGAATTATCTATGAAGTTGTGTATGTCCATAGAAAATAATACACATAGAGAGGTTATTGGTTTCATTACGTAGAAGCGTCGATAACATTTTAGCTCCAACGAAAATTTGCATTTATCGTCACTTTTTCCATCACTCAAAAGCTAAAACGAAGCTTTCAGATAGACTACGGCGCTTCAGTTAGAACAATGCTTTATAACAACGTGAGATGAAACAATGGTTCATTATCACATGAATACCGCGGTTCACTCTTACAATGCACACCAAAACGGCCGTCAATGTGACGCTTGCCTGATAACGATTGGGTTTACCTAGTACCTACAGCTATGAAATTGTCTGCCAGATAATAGGGATGATGACTGTAGTTAAAATAAATTATGCACGACATAATACACGAAGTAATCATTACTAAAATGAAGATTGCAGTGATTTTGTACAGAACTTGTATTTAATAAATTAGACAGAACTTTAAAGAGTAGGCCAGTCGGCAGTATACAAACGTGACGTCACTTTTGTGTACGGTATTAAATTTATTTCGTACCTATTTATAAAACTGCATAGTGGCGATAGTTTTGACAGTTCGAAAAAGATGTTTATTTGACTTGCCATTCATCATGTCTTTTATAATAGTGTGTAAATCTTATTAATGGTGACCAATCATAGGATGTTCGTTCCTTTTCTTTATAATTAGGTAATCATGGGCATATCATCATCATTATCCTATCAGCCGAAACACGTCCACTGCTGAACATAACTCCCCCTAGATCCGAATATCCTGTATTGGAATAGGTACCGTATACCTACTGTTCTTAATATTCGCCCATTAAAACCAGAAACATATATTTTTGATTTTTATTTCGATATAATAACCTAAATGTATAATATGATATGTAAACGTATTTAGAAAACGTATTACTGTTCACGACTAATGTTTCACCCTGTATAAGTAGGTAAGTAGTAAGTACCTCTTTACATATATATGTATTTGTTTACAAGGGGTCCTTTAAGGCACTGGTCTCACCGCGAGCTACTAAGCTATGCACTATCGGCTATAAACACGATCAAAAGATACGCGCTCCCGTGTAAATAAAAGAGACACGGCGATACTCGCCCAGCTATCAGCTATTAACGCCGGGCGAGTATCGCCGTGTCTCTCTTATTTACACGAAAGTGCGTATCTTTTGTTCGTGTTTATAGCCCATAGTTCATAGCTTAATAGCTCG
The DNA here is from genome assembly GCA_025490895.1 of Thaumatotibia leucotreta. Lineage (NCBI taxonomy): Eukaryota > Metazoa > Arthropoda > Insecta > Lepidoptera > Tortricidae > Thaumatotibia > Thaumatotibia leucotreta. The sequence goes on from JALPQI010000990.1 coordinate 111,498, forward strand.
CGGTGAGACCAGTGCCTAAACATCGATATTATGTTCTTAAAAGTATCTATGATAAACTTAAAAGTTACTTCTTTCATCTACAAAAAGTCAAAAACTCTTAAACGAAAAAGTGTTCTGGCACGTAAAGGTACACTTGCAAATACTAAATCGATTATTATATTTTTATACTTAAGTTTCAGTTCTCAAAATTTCTCAGAAAATTGATTAAATGAATTTAATAAAACTTTAATCTCCTTACCGGGGAAAGTCTGCAAAGAGAAGGTTGAACATCTAGTTAAAACTCTATTATTTAGACTGCATTTTCTCTTCTTCGTATAATCGTTTATAGTGAGTAAGTGAAAACATATTAACTTAACTTCAACGAATATTTAGGTATAACGAATTTCGTTAAGTCTCTATTGTGTGCACAGAAAATGAAAATATATTCAAGTATCAAAACTATTAATTCCCAAACTTCAAAATGTAACAATCTCAAGATCTTTTTAATTTCTTGCCAAAAATGGAAGTTAAATTTCAGTGGTCACACTCTACACGCTACTTATTTTAACTTTTACTTATTTTATGTGTAGTATTCCTCTATCATGTGCTACGGTCGAACGTATAATCTAATATGACCAATAATCACCAAATTAAAAATTTAATAGCAACCAATTTCAACCGTTTTCTCCAAGATCCTATCATTCTGTGGTTTCCTATCATCAAATCCTACTTTCTGAATGCAAACTCTTGTAAATGAATGAAAATTACCAAAAGCGCCATACATTTATCTATAACATTTGAAGAGATCCCTCGATTTCTCCAAGATCCCATCATCAGACCCCAACTTAGTGCCAATGGGACCATCTCGGGGTTATACACGTTCGATCACAAAAGAAAAATTTAAAATCGATTCGCGATTCTCGGAGATATCGGGTAATATACATACAACAAACAAAGTCGAATTGAGAACTTCCTCCTTTTTTTTTAAGTCGGTTATAAATCAAATTAACTGCGTGATAGCAGCATTCCTCTTGCTAATCTTTCCACACGAACGGCAAAAGTTACATTCGAATAGATCCCAGTTATAGACTAATATTGTCGAAGGGGGTCACTCCTCAATTAGAACTAGACGCATGAGTGCTAACTCGAGAGAACGTGACGTCAGCTCTCCGTTGCGAGATATACTTGTTACCAACTTCACCTCACGCACACCTATGTCGTAAAGTGTACTGCTCTTAGTCCACTTGACCGGTTTTTGTAAAGGTTTACACGCATAGTTCCGATTACCTTTTGACATTTTTAGTGTTCTTTAGAAATCATCTCTGCTATAAATGTACAAAAATAGGTACCTGGGTGAATATCTGAGCGTTTCAACCGCCTAATTTTGATGGCATATTTTTTGCCGAAGTTTCTAAACGTCTCAATGTTATACTTCGTCATTTGTATAAGGTACCGTGCCTCCTTCAAATGACAAAGTAGCACGTTGTAACGAATACGTAAAATATTTTACCTCGCTAGGAGAAAGTCTAGCGTTTCAGCTTAAACAAACAATTAAATAGTTTTAATTTATGCCATTCTGTGTGTCTGTCCAGCACAACAAAGTTACAAAGGTGAAGCCTGAAGTCTACTTGTGAAAATGTGTTAGTCTATAATTAGGTAGATACAGATAATAGACCTCAGACCGTGATACGAAAATTTCGCACAAACTGAAAGATCTAGTTCACTAAAGTCATTATTGTGAATAATTGCCCTTAGAATATGATCAAAGACGCGTTACCATAAAGATTGCATGTAGAAATTTTGTCCGGTGTCTACTAAGAACAGGTGGTCGAATAATTAACTTTTTTCTATTGGAATGTAACATCTAGTATTAATTACTTATACATTATAGTATTTACAAAAACGCTAAAAAGAGAGCTCTAAAGTAATTGGGTTTCGTCGCTATACTGACTCCACCTCGGATCTACTGAAATCGATGGAAATATCAATGTCACCTTTCTTTCACTGTGAATACGGGGTTTTTATCATCTATTGAGTCGTTTTATATGCTCGTGTATTTTAATGGAAGAGGATATTGTGTATTATGTTCGAAATAGTTTCAATTTAAAGTATTCTAAAAGCCCCCTATTCATGATTTTTTTTTTCATATTTTTTGGACCTACGGATCAAAAGTTAGAGGAAGGAGGGACATTTTTTTTCTTCTGGAGCGATTATTTCCGACAATAATGGCTTTAGAAAAAAACTTCCGATTAAGACCCTTATTCTTTTTAAGAGACCTATTCAATAATACCCCACACTATAAGACTACAGCAAATAAAAAAAATCATTCCCACTTCACCAATTGGGGAGGTAGCCGAAAATATTTTTTTTCTACTTTTTATTGTTGGCATGATAATATGTATACCTGTACCAAATTGCAGATTTATAGTATTAACGGCTACTGAGCTATGCTGCGGACAGACGGACATGGCGAAACTATAAGGGTTCCGTTTGGTTACGGAACCCTAAAATGTAGGTAGCAGAGCATCGTCAAAGTACATTTTCTTAAAGAAATTCTTCAAGAAAAATGTAACGGTGGTAACAGGCAGTCTCAATGAATTTTCCAGTCACTTACCCACTGAATTCCGCGGCATGTAAAGTGCATCCATGTCGACGCGACGTTTCCGTTCCAAAGGGATGCCAGTCACATCGCTCATTGAGCTTGTTTTAGCGAGATTAGATGTGATATTCCTTTGTTTGTCAATTATGCACATTCGTACGAGAACATGTCTATGCGTATATGATAAAGCCAATCGTAATAACACAGTCGCTCCGTAACTCGGTATGTAGGGGCGTATTAATTTTAAGTCGAGTGTTTCATTTTGGTTTAAACCATACATACATATATATGTAGTGGTATCGTCTCATTTATCACTAAATGGAGTATAATCACCAAATGTAAATTTATTAAAACAAACGATTTCTTCAAGATGCCATCATCAGACTCTGCCTTGGTACGTACTCGTAACAACGAGAATATCGTTTTTTTTATCTCGAATATATATCGTGTGACTTACACACACAAACAAAAATTTAAAAAACTCAGTCGTATTGAGAATGTCCTCCTTTTTTGAAGTCGGTTAAGAATAGATTTAACTACCCAGCCCAGCGACTATATAAATTTTGCGGCGAGTATAATACTCCAACGTACCTACTCCTAACGTCTTTGGACTTAATTAGTCCCGGCCAATATAAGGTTTTTAACTGCAAATTAACTTCATGAAAACGTCGACTCTCTTCGAACTCTTCTACGGTTCAATTTTTAACTGCCATGAATAAAATGAGTTTTTCTAAGTAACTCGAGGGCTTCAACTAGTTAGCCTAGATTTTGTCACGACTACAAGGTAGATCGATATTATAAAGGGGCGGCATTTTTAACGCTTTTTTACTACTTATTTCAGAATGCAGTGAATTTTCTTTCCATGCCGGCATGAAACGCTCTGTATTCTGGTGTAGATACTAGTGAGGCCGAGATTTTCCAGAGATTAAACTTAATTTTTGAGTTGCTATTTGATTGAATGAACACATATTTACCCGGCATTCAAGAGTTATAATTTTTATCTTTATATTTCCTATACCTACAAAAAAAAATATTAAACTTATGATGGTTGATGAATGACTTAGATTATCCACTGTATTGTAATCCTTATGATCCTTTACATATCTAGCACATATATAGTACGACAGCCTTGAATGTCTAGTTCAATCGACGCACACCGATTCTGTTTTCGTATCCATAGTCGCCCTGTACGCCTACCGGAATCGTAAGATTCAAGCATACTACCTCTATCCAAGTACGGAACAGGTGTCAGAAATTTTCGCACAAGTCAAAACAGTTACCTGAGGACCCTACCCTGAGGACCCTACCCTGAGGACTTAGATATGCCAGTAATTACACCGGCTATCTTACCCCCAAACCGAAACACAGCAGTGCAAACACTGCTATTTAGCGGCAGGTTAACGGGTAAGGCGGTATTAGTTATCCGGACGGACCCTGCACGAGGTCCTACCACCAGCAATGCAGCAATATCCAGTGGACTGAGATAGGCTGATGATGAACTGACCACCAAGTACACGATTATCAATGGTACTTAGAGCTTTACGTTCTTATTCATAGACGTCTCTTAAATTAGTAAGCAAGTATTGTTTGTCCCTTTCGATCTCATAAATATATGTTTATAAGATGGAAAGAGATGTTCTGAAAGTTAAAAGACAGGTTCTATGATAGTATTGTCAAAATAAGATACCTATTTTTTGGTTACCATTAAAAAAAATAGTTTTGTTTTTCCTGCCTAAAATAGCTTTATTATGAAAAAAAAATATTGGTACCACTTTATTTGTTCCTTGAGCAATTTTCTATCGAATAACATCTCGTAAAAAACTGTGAGTTAAAAGACGTTATGAATAAGGGGGTTATTTAGATTAGATGTATGGATAAATGGTTTCCTCAAATTCTTAAAAGCTGTCGAAAAAGCTTTATGACGACGCGACGGCATAAATAATATGAGCGAAATATATGTCGATCGCACGTATCGACTCGGCCGACACACCATCGGAGCATCTTTCGCTCTTATTCCGTGGACATGAAGATTTTTCTTTTCGTTTTATTTGGAGTGACGATAAGATTAGGTACTCCTAACTATTTCTGCATTGAGTAGGTATTCGAGGATACCTGTAAATCTCTCAAACTTCCACATACAGAGTACGTAACACGGCAAGTGAAACTTCGGCACATGAATAGTTGCCTTCACGTTTCGAGAGGCGTGCCAGAATTTTGGCAGACATTTCTGGCAGCATTGCCTCACCTTTGTCCGGAAACGTTTCCTTTCGTACTATATTTTCTTATGCAAATAAACCAGTGGCCTAATTGCGGGTTATTTCTGGGTATTCTTGCTTTTAATATGATTTTATATCTGTTACATACATACATATAAGGTACGCTACGCGTTACACAATACCGCATATCACATTGCTTGTTTTATCTTAATTTTACAATTCAGTTAACTTATCGTTATCTGACCCGGTGGCCGTGACTCAATCTTCACTTTGATTTCCAGACTAGGCAAGTAATTATAAAAAAAAATCAGTAAATGCAGAATTTCTAACTTTTAAAAACAACATGAAGTCTTACTTCAGCAAAATACACTATCTACAATATTTAAGGTACTTTCCCTTCATGTCCCGTAGTTTTGGGACACTGTATAATAAAAATAATAATAGGCATGATGACTGGCGAGTCAAATCGGCATCTTGTTTCGAACTGTCAAAACGATCACCACTATGGTATTTTATATGAAATACTTACTCAAAAGTCACGTTTGAGTACTGCCAAATGACCTACTCTTTTATGTTCTTTTCAATTTATTAAATATAAGTTCTACAAAAATTACTGCAATCTACATCTTAGTAATATTTTCTTCGTGTATTATGTCGTGCATAATGTAAAATAATTTATTTTAACTACAGTCATTATCCCAATTATGGTCGCAGTATACGCGGCACTGACACTCATGCGAGTATTGAATTCGTTTTATATTGACGTAAATGTTTGGTCCTGAATACGAGCGAGATCATGATGGCATACTTAAAGCGAAGTCGGTAAACAGGTAATAATCCGGAGGTGTTTGCTCGCGGGCTCAATGATACGAGGGATATCGGGGGATCCTTCTGTATACAGAAGTTTTAATATTCATGACGTTTGATGTTACTTTAACATGACGTATGGGGTGTAACAGAAATAGGGTGGGTTGCCCCAACCACACTTGTCAGGCCGACCAACATACCACCCAGCAGATTACTATGAAACTTTCCATGAAATAATTCTTAGCTGGCAATTTATCCCCTTATTCATAAACGTCCTCTAATTGCTTTTCTGACTTATCGATATGTCCGACCGAAAGGGACAAACAATACTTATCGGTTTGCTAATTTAGGAGACGTAACACACTATAGTTATAGGAGAGGCCTACGTCCAACTGTGGACTATCATAGGCTGATGATGAACGAACACACTATAGCCATAAGTAAATAAATAAACATATGGTGGTATTGGTAGTGATACTTTCATTGCGTCTACGTGAATCCATGATACATCCTATTTAGAATCGCAAAATAAAAGAAATATATTTTTTTTTATCGGTAAGCAAATCAAGGTATTTTTATTGCACCTCGTATATAACAGACTGTGAGGATACACAAGTAGATACACACTACCTACATATCTTACTGCTGCACTATTATGGTGATCCATGTTTCCATGGCGAAAATGAAGTATTTCAAAGGTTAGCTCCACCAGGCTCCATATTGTCTGGCTATGAAGTATTGGTAAACATTGTGCCAAATTTGAACCCGCATGTTGGTTATACATATACGAATACCTAGTGAATTTAAGAATTTACTATGATTAAACTATTATGGTTATCTTTTTTAAAGCGACTAACAAAAAAACGTATTACAAATTTGATAGCCTGCAATTATTTAAAACAATTTTTAGTCTAAGGTTACCAATTATAGTACCTATTGTTAGTCTAAGAGATTGGTTATTTCTATGACCGATTTCGTTACAATAAAGTCAACGATTTAATGGTCAACGACAGTTATTACTAGTCAAATTTGAGGATCAATTAGTACAACAAGTGTGTTACCATCATGCGGACTTACATAAGCTACGCACTGTATTTATAGTTATTATTGTGATTTTTTTATATAGTTTTCATTTGTTTACTCCACTGTTGCCAGGACTGCAATTACTTTGGAATTCAAAATTATACTATCCTTTTCGCTCACGTCTTCGTAAACATGAAAACGAAGTCGTGCTCGAAATATGGGGTAGCTTGGATCAATATTATGCATTAGTTCCCAAACACGCTAGTTCGTATCACACTGCATGAATGAATACTATGAATAGTAATTAGACAATCAACACACTGTAGATAAATTAGCGAAGGCATGGAATTGCATTATGTAGAGGTTCAGATTATGTGTAACCAACATTTATTTTACGTTTGAATTTTCTTGACTCTTGTACTGTCCTAATTTGACTGATGGTGTAAGTATATGTATAGGTAACTAATATTTTACAAATTATTACTTTCGGTAAACACCACTACATTTTCGCGATTACACATCTACATAGACATGTGTGGTAGCGTGTCAAGACATGCTCAAGTAACAGAACTGGCGAGCAGCAACGTGTATAATATTACACGAAACATTTGGAGCCATTTTTGACCCCCTCATAACTCAAAAACTATTACACATACATTTACAAATACCTATGTACTCTATAATAATACGAGTATATATGCAATATACAACAGTGCAATATGTACATTAATTTAATTAATTATATTATTTTTGTAATAAGTAGGTACCTAGTGGTATGTGCAGTCGAGTAGTTTTTTTACATGTTGTATTGGAACGATGTAACGTGACACCATTTTAAATGTCATTTGAATACCAGTTTTAATACCAAATATCGACTAGTAGTCCTAACAATTATTTCTGAAATCCGTTCACAACAAATATTGCTCGATTACATTTTACTCGAATTGTTGTAACGTGATACAATTGAAATAGACACATAATTGTATAAATATTTATGAACTTGACTCTACCTATTTATCCCAATTAGCTTAGATAAGCAGACACCGTTCGGCATTCCCGCAACTTTGATTGGGGTCGCTAATGGACCAGATAATAAATGTTGACTGATGAGATTTATGATCTAAAACGATGCTTTCACATTAAACACGGCGTTACAAATATAGTGGGCCACATTCATAAGGATTTAATTCAACAGTGAGGCTAGGGGTTGTACCGAATAATCTGTATATTTCAATTAATAAAATCGATTTAGTGATTTCGCTTCATATAACTATGCCACAGAGACTAAGAATTGTATAGGATTAAATAATTAATTTAAGACACGTGAAGATTGACCATAAATATTAATTAAATGAAAAAGCTTAACCCGACTTTAGAATTTATCTTTTCGTGGATTTCTGTAGCTTCTTTGAAGCCTTATCTAAGGAATGCTGCATAGGTGCAATATAAATTTACATTAAGCAGGACTTTAATTTTCCACACGAGGGTTAACGCTCTCTGAGTAATCCTTTGATTCACATCAGTATTTAAATGGACATCACATAGCACTATTCACATTATTTATCTATGTTACATTTTAATGAGCCCAGCTAAAAGCTCGCTAAAACATTTCCCATTTGTCGTTTGTTTGTAAATGTCAAAGCTGGCCATTTACGGATTGACCAGAGTGCATCCTGCAGGATTAGCCTAATGGACGACCTTTCCTACATTCGTGGTCAGTATTTGCAGTTGAATTTCAATTCTCTTCGATCGTGTCTTTTTTTTGTGGGTCTATCAGAGCGGTCGTGGATGAGTGTGCAAAATAGTGATCGTTTTTAGAGATTCATAAATATATACATCCTAAGTAATTTATTTTACGTACCATACGTAACATACATACCTTATTATTCATTCATATTATATTATAGGTAAAGTCTACCGATATAACTTATGTTGTTAATGTTAGTATAAATGCGTAAACCATTTATTTCAATGTGTATGATATTTCTTTTCTACACCCAACTCATACGTTTGTAACTTGACTGTTAATCTGATATCTTTTCACAATTCAAAGGACCAATTCTAAGAAACCCATTCACCGGATATATGTACATTTGAAAATGTACAACACAGATCACCGAACAGCACGCTTTCGAAGTCGCGGGCACAGCTAGTGTTAAAGTATAAATGCGCACGCTCTATCTTGTTATTGCATGTTGATTCTATTTTTATGGACATCTTTTATTGGCTTTGTTTACTCTACACTCAGTTTTGTATATTTCTTATGTACTGCTACTATGTTGATGCCCCAATTAATAAAATAAAATAATATACTATACTAACTGTGAACTGAAATTACACAGATTTCAAGTGAATTGACAAAAATAACATGGTTTCCAAGGGTTGTATGCACATACAGTCGTCATCAAAAATATCGTAGCGTCGGGAGCGCTCAAAAATATCTGAACACGTCTTTATCGTTATGACAATTAGGCGTGTTCAGATATTTTTGACGCTACGATATATCTGATGGCAACTGTACACCAAAAAGGTTACATTCTAAAAGACATGTCGCTAAGTAGTTATAGTTAGAATGTTTATTCTCGTGTCCCTAGACTCTGCACACAGCGGTAGGTTACAGAACAAATACGGGTGCGGTGCTGTCAGCTTTACGTATTCATCGCAATCGATCCCGCTTGTCTCCTCAAACCAGCCGTGCCAAGTGGAATGCTCTATTACTGTGGGAACTCGTACCACCTATTTAGTGAATGTTTGCGAAATGTTGGTAATATAATGTATTAGTTACGTCACTTATATTAGGCAAACTGGATCTAGGTGAAACACGGAGTAAAGCAGAAAGTCGTCTTTATTGCTTTAATTATAAAGGGTACCCGATAAGATTGAAGGCAAAGTCATAGAGAGAGATCGGAAAAATGTGCGTCATTGTCATTATTCGCAATAATATGAACATGACTTCAAAGTTAATTATTATTATTATGTCGAAGCTTTAATATGGTTATTTACAAAAGGTTTCATAGTTACCGGTGTCATGTTCTTATTATTGCGAACATTGACGCACATTTGTCCGATCTCTGGTATAGAATAGGTAGGTACTAAATGACAAAAAGCTAAGATTATGTTATATGACGTCTTGTAACGCCAATGTGGGAGCATCATGAATTCATGAGTAAAATCGCGAATCACAGGTCCAATTAACCAACTAAATAACTAAGCTATTTTCTACGCATGGAAAAGATAAAACGAGACAGATAGATAGATAGATAGAATACTCTTTATTGCACACCTTAACAAAAAAGAAAACATGGTTAAAACAGACGATTATACATAGAGGTACACAACAGGCGGTCTTATCGCTATAAAGCAATCTCTTCCAGACAACCTTTGGGTAGCGGAAACAAATTAAAATAGTGAAACAGTAGGTGATTGCAACATTTCAAGAAGCTCATTTATCTTATCACACACATTTAAAAAGTACATATATATATATTATAAATATACAAAACATACATATATATTCATACATATATACCTACTTATAAAAAAAAAAAAAAAAAAAAATACGGAAAACTAGACAGGTCAGGGAGACAGGTCTGTTATGATTTATGAATTTTATGACAAAAAGCGGCCTGTTTCATTTAAGTACTTACACGTGTTTTTCACAAAAACCGAGATACTTTCCGGCTAATTCCATAGAAACGAATTACTTGGGATCACTCACTGGGAACTTAATTTTATAAAATATTGTGAGCAAAATACTTTTTAATTTTTTTCCTGGTACCGAACCTAGGTATCGAACATTTGTTAAAGTAAACTGGCCTTTATCTCCATCGCGTAAACATCTACGCGAATTTAATAGGAATTCCCAGTAGTTACTCGTACCATTTCGAGTATAGCCCTATTAGCCCTGTTCGGAAAGTGCAGGCACGTGAAATATATGGGTGCGCCATGCTGCCAGACGCCTTCACTTTCCACACGGACTCTCTGTTATTTCCATCTGAAATGCTCCACAAATTATTCCGATAAATAAGGTTTTCCTCGTGCCGGCTGACGCGAACTGTATGAAGCGGGCCCTTCTCTGTCACTCAACCGTACACGGTGGGCACAGCGAGTGGCCAACACTCCTCAACCTTAACGTTTATGCAATAGAGTTGAAAATATCCGGCTATTTCCTTCGCCGGCTATTCGACTGCCGCAGTCAACATGGCCCTGACCGAAATTCACGAGTCAAAGTTGAAGGTTTACCCAAGGGCTCCGACAAATTCGGCGTAAGGACGAATTTAGAGCTCCTCGCGTTCTCAAGAGCTTATCCTGCTTATTTCCCGCTCTCAGAATTCTCATTGCGTATTAATACGTTTCAAATTCGTTTACAAACAATTATGTTTTGGTAAAATACATCCTCTTCGTCAAACCAATAAACATAGGATAATGTGTCTAAAGAAATCTTTCTATACACATGACATTTAAACCATAAATTTACATGTAGGTGTAGGGTGCAATTTTCAACAGAGTTTCATTTCCGTAGTCTTATCATTATCAATGACTAGCAAACCCGATCTTAAACAGCGAATTCTCAAGATTCGGGGCATTTTGAACAATTATTATAGGTACGTATATAAATTAGAAGACCTAAAAATTATCGTTCAAGCGTTACGGGGTTAAAATTATTTTCGTTGTCTTAATTTGTGTCTCTAAAAAACGTGACGCAGTGGTGATTTTTCTATGAGATGATGTTTTGTTTTCAATATCTGATGTATGGATTAAAATGTAGCGTGAAAAAGAAATACACGAACACCGGTTTTTTTTTAAATACTGAATCGAGATAGCAACTAAAAGCGTGACAAAGTGATATGAAACTAGACAACGAAAATAATTTTGATCCTACTACGCTTACATCTCAAGTAATTCATTTTTCGTACCATACGTACATACATACCTTTATATGTAACTAGTGGCTTTATTTCGGTTTCGGTTTAAAGAATTTATTCTCATAAGAACAAAAATAAATACATGTTCACTTAAATGAGAACTTACAAGCTAGTTATAAGTACATAAAGTAACATGCAGCAATTTTTAAGAAAGAAAAAAGTGAAATAAGATTTAAAAATTTTGAAAATAATTATGCTATGTAAAAGTGAAATTTATGAATCATGATAATTAAACTAATGACATGCAGTATCTACGAGTATATATACCTATATATTATAGATATTTAAAAATACATTTTTAAATACTATCGTATAAAATAATGTTCGAACTTAATTTTTTTGTAATTAAATGAAATATGTTGTCTATTTTATAACAATTGTGTCCAATATGTATTTTGTAAGGCGTTTCTTGAACATTATTTAATTTTATACTATGTAGTGAAGTCCATCGATATAGGTACAGTTAACAGTGTTGCTGTTAGTACCTACATATCATAATAAAATACTGAGTTTATATAGCTACATAAAACTATGTACCTGCTCATAGTTTTATTTAGATTTATAAGCTCAGTACTATATTTTTATTCTGTTAAGTCTTTCGTAGTAACTGTACCTATATTTTATTCCGCCCAATGGTCGTGAAATGGGTCACGTCCGTTGCATTCCTCCAGATGGGCGCATTACGGGGCAACGAAGCCACAAATGACCAGTGCACTCGGCGCATGCCACAGCGCAGCCATCGCATGTGGGGGGCGTCGGCCCACGGGGACACTCGAAAATAAGTCTACATTGTGGGCGCTGAATATGTTAGATATATCTACCTACGTATACATATACGTCCAGGGTATATTTCTCAAAAACTTGTAATTTGTCATACAAGCAGAAGTCCTACAAATTGATGGTGTTAAAAAGAGACTTCCACTTGTATTACAATTACAAGTCACAAACTCAGGGTCGCGTTTTATGAAGTTATAATTTGCAATTTAGCTGTTTGCCTCTCTTTCTAGCCAATATGTGCGTGCGTTAGAGAGGCAAATAGTGAAATTGTAAAATGTAACTTTATAAAACGCGACCCAGGTAGCTGGTGGCTGGGTGGTGTGTGTGGGGATGCTTATTATTTTTTATTTATTTTTTCTGTTTATAACTCCTTGCTAGCAGCAAAGTTCGGCTCCTGGTGAATGTGCACGAAAGGGTGGCAGTGAATGCGTTAACTTACTGTGAATGAGTATGTGTTGTAGAAGTGTATTTTGGCAGCCTAAATAACTGAGATTGTAAAGAGTGTCCCAAAAATAACGCAAGATTTGAAATCGAAGGAAATTACTTATTTCTTGTTTGATCTTTTTATTTCTTGATTTAATCATAAAGTCTAAAGAATAGGGTTTAGTATGGTAAAGCATGCTGAGAAATTACTTCGAAGGCTTTGCTGTGACATTACACTCTTTTGATCAAATGTTCTATGAAATTTGCATAAATATGGCGGAATTTGGTTGCTGCAGTGTGGAATCACCTCCTTCAATCACCATCATGGGTGATCGAGAGTTTACTGATATAGAACTTTGACTATAAATATCCCCATAAAAACAAATCAATTACGATAAATCGCAATATTTGGGATTCACTGAAATGAAGGGAAAACGGCCAGAAAATGGAGACAAAACAATTTTTCGTCTAGGTCACCAGGGCTGCAGGGTGATTTGCTATTATAATACTTACCCTATTCTGTGTACTTTAATATGTTAGGGAAAAAAATAGAAATTCGTCAATAAAAGTGTGCATTTTCATTAAATTTAAATCTTACGTTATTTTTGGGACAGCCTTTATCATTTGCGTGCCGGACGCTCCCGAACACTTGAGTGACATAAATAGGCCCAATGCGGGAACATGTGGGATGCAAAAGGCATCTGAATATAGAGTTTGCCTATTATGAGATACGTACCTGCCAACAGGAACTGAAGAGGATGATAGTTGATGTTGACATTGGTGAAATGGGTTGTATTTATTTCTGTATCTGACGTGTTGTAAATAAGTAGATTTTAAAAGTAATAAACTTACTAAGAATAGTAAATTGAGAAGCAATGTACTTCAATATTAATCGTTAATTTTCACTTGACAATGACAGCTCGCAACGCAACCACTCTCGACGTTTGACAACTAAGCAGTACACGCGTTACATTGATCGTCCGGAGCAAAAAAACTTATTGTACGGTCAATTTAAATACTTGTCCACTGTAAATAAGTGAAAACGATTGCTAGTAATAAGTATTGTTACTTATATTCGTAAAAGCCCGGGTCATGGTAACATACTGTATGTAGTTAGATTATTGTTCCTCTTTTCGTTTGGCATTAGAAAATAACTTATATTTAAAAAAAATACATCTACCATTACGTAATACATCTACCAATACAATCGCCATCATGTATATCAGAGCTGTCCCGGTGCTTAAAAATAAGGCATGCACTCTAAAGGTGCATGCAGATCAAAAGAGTATTCGCTGTTCTATCCCCCTAATCTACGAAATTCGATCGTTACACGAAACGTGATTCGTTGATTTCGAAGAGTGGGGGATAGAACAGCGAATGCTCTTTTGGTCTGCATGCACTGCATAGAGTCCTGCTTAGATAATTGTAAGCACCCTGACCGCACTCTTATATTTATGACCAACCACCACACGCGCAAGACTACAAGTCGTATCACTCGTCGTTACTCAAATTATAACAATCAGTGACAATGATAGTTGAATCTCATAAATTACATACAGCGTGCAGCATTGTAGCGCAAGTAGCATCACTTTGCATTAGGCACAAATTCCCAGCGACCCACATCGGTTGTTTGTATACCATTACCTATACAGAACTCCTTTGCAAGAAATGTAGGCATCAGTTACCCGAAGTGTCTCTTTTGTAGGTGAATAAACTGCATTAATAGGACACAGTCGCGTCGCCCTGGCGCCGTCTATACCTCATCGGCGATCAATCGGGTGTATACGTCGTGTAACTTCCGAACTCATACATCCTTTCGATACTGTGCATATACACCCTCCAATTACGTAGCTATCTTTTACGGAATTGTGCTTACTTCATACTAATAAAAGTATAACACACCTTTTTACTGGATTGCTGCTTTTTTCTAGTGCACTCAGATCCTATTGCACGTAAATAAGTACTTGCTGCAATAATTTTCGAACTACGCATTAGTTATACAATATTATAAAATAATATCGATGTGCAAATCCGGTATCAAGGATTTTATATCGGTAAAGATCCCTGCTTGAAACACACGTACAGTCAAGAGCATAAATATGTATACACTTTTTTTCTTATTAAACGGTTTTTATTAACTTCACCGCGTATCAACTGTCGTCGATGCTTCAAATCTTGTGATCGATTTTTCGACCACTTCTACTGCACCGAAATCAATAAAATTTGGAACTCTTATCAAGTCCCCATGACAATGCAATATTATAATATTTGTATCTTTGTATCCTCAAAGCCTGATGCTGCAGACGTACTGCTTACCTTAACCGAGAGTGTTAGACACGTGAAAATGAAAGTATAGCATGTTTGGCACAATCAAATACTAACAGCCTGATCTTGACTTCCAACTCCTCACTCCTGATGCTGCAGTACTGCCTACAATAACTGCAAGGTTTATCTTTTATCGATATCTTGATTTTAAAGAAGTTCTTTAGATATGAAGTAGAAACATGCGAATAAAATACTAACATCCAACTCCTCAAATCTGATACTCCAGTGTTACTGCCTGCCACAACCACTAGGTTTAGCGATATGTAGATTTCGCAGTACTGCTTTAGATGATATTTGGTAGGAACATACGGATTTAATTATCATCATCATCATCATATCAGCTGAAAGACGTTCACTGGTGAATATAGGCCCCCCAAAGATTGCTGGATGCCGGTCCTGTGAGACCCGCATCCAGCAACCTTCACCAGGTCATGAGTCCACCTTGTGCGGGGCCTACCCACGCTGCGCCTTCCGGTACGTGACGGCCACTCGAGAACCTTATCGCTCCAACGGCCATCGGTTCCACGTAATCCACGCGTGACGAGCCCCGCCCACTTCAGTTTAGCGATTCGAAGAGCTATATCGGTTACTTTGGTTTTGCTGCGGATGGTCTCATTTGTAATCCGATCTCGCAGAGAGACTCTTAGCATAGGCCTCTCCATTGCCCTTTGGGTGATTTTGAGCCTTCTTATGAGGCCCATTGTAAGCGACCACGGTTTAGTACCGTACGTCATTGCTGCGGCCCTCCGGCTGATAGACTCATAGGGTGACAGCGTGAGTGATTCGCGTAGGGCGAGCCGTCGCGCCTGCGTCCCTCCGTCTGATAGACTGACAGCGTGAGTGGATCGCGTAGGACGAGCCGTCGCGCCTGCGGCCCTCCAGCTAATAGAATGACAGCATGAGTGGTTCGCGTAGGGCGAGCCGTCGGGCCTGCGGCCCTCCAGCTGATAGAGTGACAGCGTCAGTGGTTCGCGTAGGGCGAGCCGTCGGGCCTACGGCCCTCCAGCTGGTAGAGTGACAGCGTGAGTGGTTCGCGTAGGGCGGGCCGTCGGGCCTGCGGCCCTCCAGCTGATAGTGACAGCGTGAGTGGTTCGCGAAGGACGGGCCGTCGGGCCTGCGGCCCTCCAGCTGATAGAGTGACAGCGTGAGTGGTTCGCGAAGGGCGGGCCGTCGGGCCTGCGGCCCTCCAGCTGATAGAGTGACAGCGTGAGTGGTTCACGTAGGGCGAGCCATTGGGCCTGCGGCCCTCCAGCTGATAGAGTGACAGCGTGAGTGATTCGCGTAGGGCAAGCCGTCGGGCCTGCGGCCCTCCAGCTGATAAAGTGACAGCGTGAGAAGATCGTATAGGGAGAGCCGTCGGGCCTGCGGCCCTCCAGCTGATAGTGTGACAGCGTGAGTGGTTCACGTAGGGCGAGCCGTCGGGCCTGCGGCCCTCCAGCTAATAGAGTGACAGCGTAAGTGGTTCGCGAAGGGCGGGCCGTCGGGCCTGCGGCCCTCCAGCTGATAGAGTGACAGCGTGAGTGGTTCCCGTAGGGCGAGCCGTCGGGCCTGCGGCCCTCCAGCTGATAGAGTGACAGCGTGAGTGGTTCGCGTAGGGCGAGCCGTCGGGCCTACGGCCCTCCAGCTGGTAGAGTGACAGCGTGAGTGGTTCGCGTAGGGCGGGCCGTCGGGCCTGCGGCCCTCCAGCTGATAGTGACAGCGTGAGTGGTTCGCGAAGGGCGGGCCGTCGGGCCTGCGGCCCACCAGCTGATAGAGTGACAGCGTGAGTGGTTCGCGAAGGGCGGGCCGTCGGGCCTGCGGCCCTCCAGCTGATAGAGTGACAGCGTGAGTGGTTCACGTAGGGCGAGCCATTGGGCCTGCGGCCCTCCAGCTGATAGAATGACAGCGTGAGTGATTCGCGTAGGGCAAGCCGTCGGGCCTGCGGCCCTCCAGCTGATAAAGTGACAGCGTGAGAAGATCGTATAGGGAGAGCCGTCGGGCCTGCGGCCCTCCAGCTGATAGTGTGACAGCGTGAGTGGTTCACGTAGGGCGAGCCGTCGGGCCTGCGGCCCTCCAGCTAATAGAGTGACAGCGTGAGTGGTTCGCGAAGGGCGGGCCGTCGGGCCTGCGGCCCTCCAGCTGATAGAGTGACAGCGTGAGTGGTTCCCGTAGGGCGAGCCGTCGGGCCTGCGGCCCTCCAGCTGATAGAGTGACAGCGTGAGTGGTTCGCGTAGGGCGAGCCGTCGGGCCTGCGGCCCTCCAGCTGATAGAATGACAGCGTGAGTGAATCGTGTAGGGCCAGCTGTCGAGCCTGCGGCCCTCCGGTTGATAGGCTGACAGCGCAGGTGGTTTGCGTAGGACGTGCACTCGGACCTGCGGTCCTCCATTTGATAAACAGAGAGCGTGAGTCTCTCGGATTCACGTAGTGCGTTCCATAGTGCCGTCGGGCCTATGGCCCTCCAGTTGATAGATTGCATGGATTGACCCTTTAGACCCTCGGTTCGCGTCGGACTTTCCATCAGACCTGCGGTCCTCCGGTTGGTCGACTCAGAGAATGAGTTTATATTTTATAGTCTCGAAATTCGACTTGTATAAAAATTTAAACTTGAAATTCTCAATAAACCAAAATGATTGATATATTCCTTATTGTCAGATCTCTGTTATCTAAGGTACTTATTGTATGAATAACACGTCCATTTGAGATACTTCGGGCATTCAACCTTACATTAACCACGCCGAGCCGTTGGTTTTTATTTGCCGATCGAGATATTAATTTAAAAAAATAGTGTCGGATTTCTAAAAATATCTATTCAGCACGGATTCGCCTCCCGTTACACATAAAATAATGTCCATTACGTTTACATATGTGTCGTGATTCGTGATGAAAGCGCGAGAGTATAAACGCTACTTAGCATGCATAATTGTATTACGTACATATTACAAACAACATCGGTATAGTATCGGAAATTAACTTAACAATTGCACTAAAAACTTGAAAATAAAATAAGTAAAAAAAGTTTTAAGTTAAACGGTTTTTATTGCACCAAAAACTAGAAAATAAAAATTTGTTATAACTGACCGTAGATGCAACTTTCTGTAGATTACTCACGTGAAACTATTATCACTGTAGTTTTCCCAAGTCGGATGCTGAAAGCCACTTTTAGCCTCTATGTCAGTGGATTAAGCGTTACCTAATCGGAAACTTTTACTAAACTGAAATAAAAACGTGGGGCGTTATTATGAAGAAAGAAACATACAAGTTCAAAATATGTAATTGTAGCTTTAATTTTGCAATTAATCATCCATCTGTTTCATCACTTCCACAGAGGTAAATAGCTTTTATCAAGGCCAGAACAAAACTTCTTACTCTATTCCTGTCCTGATTTATATGTGTGTTCTTAAATAACTATAGTGACTTAATCACAATTGCGTACGCCCCACGTTTTTATTTCAGTTTGGTAATAGTTTCCGATTAGGATACGCTTAATCCACTGACATAGAGGCTAAACGTGGCTTTCAGCATCCGACTTGGGAAAACTACAGTGATAATAGTTTCACGTGAGTAATCTACAGAAAGTTGCATCTACGGTCAGTTATAACAAATTTTTATTTTCTAGTTTTTGGTGCAATAAAAACCGTTTAACTTAAAACTTTTTTACTTATTTTATATTCTTCTAATAGGTTTCTATAATGTCTAAAATTGTATATGTATTCGTTCCCTTGCCTTGGCACAATGACTAGAACTTACAGCGTGAAATGTCAGAGAAATGTCAAAGCGTGATCGAGTCACAATTTGACTTATTAGGATAATTAGTTATATTGCAAGTACGGTTCACCCGATACATACTACATACATAGTACCTACAGGCTCCTACTTTATCATTATCAATAACGAGTACCCAGTTACTGACGAAGCTCGCTTGAATTGTAACATGTAAAAAATGCTGGTCATGGTTATAAGTAGGTAACCTAACCTTCAGTCAGTTAATAAACGTTTCTGATGATAAATGTTCAATTTGTCATATTACTACTTATACTTAGATACACGCACATATTATAGTTATTTTTTTCTAAATAGGCAAGTCAGTCAACTAGTTAACAAGAAAAAAAATCAAGTAACATCGACTCTGCACGTAAATGAATATCAGCTACGAGAGCCTGGCTCAGGTATTCGGGTAATACAAAATCTTTTAAAGATTGGGTTGCATTTACAAATTCTCCGCACACTATCGCCGTTCTCGTATTTACCTGGCATTTGAATAGCTTTCACTGGAAGGCACGGTGCCGGCTCGCTGGTACCGCAGTGTTATGTAACCGTCGCTCGATATGGGTTACCTACGTAGGTGGCCGTCTGGTCTGACCATGCCGCTTTAAGGCATAGAAAATCATTCGCCGGAAAACTGTGTAATTGACATTGTAAAAAAAAATAGTTTTTACCATCTTCAGATCATATCCGGACTCACTTTCGGTTAATTAGCTTTCGTAATGACTTTAATAACCGTGCTACGATGAGTGCTACGTGCACAATTTAGTTATAAAGTTTCAGTTCATTTGCCGCAGTATTATGTAACTTGGTCGATCGAGTACGATTTCAGCTGTCGGGCTCGTTTCGTACTTACCGCTTGTGTAAATAACAATGTATCGAACAAATAGTTACCAGCCACGCGTTATCGGCAATAAACTGGGTATTATTGACAGGTACATTTTGGATTTGTGTAATGACGAACTCTTATTTAACGGCAAAAACCACGCTTATTGGAGAAGAAAATATAGGAGCTAAAATGTTATAGAAGTTTTTTTTTTGTTTGTCTTTGTACAAAATGTTATCAAATCTCGTAGCTAAGTAAAGCCTAATATGATTCTACAAAATGACGTAAGTTTGCTGTGAATGCATTTTAAGAAAGCTTTCCATATTTGTTTTTCATAATTGTGTTTAATAAGTAAACCGAATTGGAACAGATGTGAATTATTCGAGAGTTTCCAAATAATGGCCAATACGCATTATCGAAATCTGATATTGGCGTTGTAAAAGCTTATTTCAACCCAAACCGCACGAAGTAGCGGTTAAATTCTCAGTGTAAAATTTAATTTCGGTAAATGTATACAAGAAATTCATGTGAACGAGTTAACCACAAACCGGCTTATTATTAGTTGCGTAATTTATCAATCGATATATTTTAATAGTAACATTTACAACTATCTTGAGCATGTATCTACTATTTATATAGTGAAACTCAAGTTCTAGGAAAGGTTCTTGTTCAAATTGTGCGAATAAATTGAGCTACTTTTTAGATAATTAACAGGGATCGGAATTATGGTACAAAGCTTTAAAATTGAGATATTGGAACATTTTATATTGCCTATCTTTGAATCTTGAACTTACGTTGTTTAGGTGTGTAGATACGTATATTTTATGGATGTACCTATGTGATCTTTCATGTCCACTACGAGTAGACAAGTTTTGTTAAAGTTTTGCACCCATAGTTCCGGTCACTAGACAGTAATTGTTTTCTACCAACACGCCGAATTTTGATTTTATTTTACTAATGTAAATCTCATTTGTTCCAGCTACATCTACCCGACCATGGACGAGCTGGCCAACCAGCTGAACTACGTGCTGGGTCACTTCGGCATCAAGTCGTTCATCGGCTTCGGAGTCGGCGCCGGCGCTAACATCTTCGCGCGCTTCGCTCTCGCCTACCCGCAGAAGGTATGGTACAATACAATAAGGCGCCAGGAATAAAAAAAAATCTGTATAAAATGTACTAATCGAAAAAAAATATTCATCTGCGCTAATTATAAATAACTTTTTTAGGGTTCCGTACTGTTCCGTCCGTCCGTTCCGTCCGTTCCGTCTGTCTGTCCGCAGCATAGCTCAGTGGCCGTTAGTACTAGAAATTTGCAACTTGGGTCAGGTATACATATTAATTACACCGACAGAGTGGTAGAATAAAGTTTAGAAAAAAAATCGTATACCTTCCCTACTAGTAAAATGGAGACAATTTTTTATTTTGCTGTTATCCTAAAAGTGTGGGATATCGTCGAATAGGTCGAGAAGAATAAGAGTCACAACGAAAGTTTTTTTTCTAATGTCAATATTTTCGGAGATAACTGCTCCAGAATAAAAAAAAATACAATTATAAAGCAGTACGGTTTTTTTAATCACAAGCATTTTATCCTAACCGTATTCTTTACCATGATACTGAACAGGATATAATACTATTTGCAAACTTCGACACAGCAAACATGCCTAGACCCCTATCGAAAACATGCGGATGTGACATTACTGAACATGCTACGAACTCGCAGAACTGAACTATATTTTAATAAAACTTCCGGCCCGTCGCGAATCCCATTTCCAATACTACGAGCATGTCCAACTTTTCAATAAATATGATTCAAAAGGCGTGTAATCCTTTGTTCCGAGTTGCTTATTGAAATTCAATAGTAAGACGTCTAACCGATGGTATCTGAACTTTGCTTATTTACCCACAAACTTGATAAAAATGTTTCATTCTTGAGCAGATCCACGGTATCAATATTTATTTATTTATAAAGGAAAGATTTATATAGTATAACAGTCGAAACCAATGCGTTATATAACTTAAAATGATAAAAAACATCAATAATATAAATTAAAGACAGTTAAATACAGATATTACAGAGATACATACAGATGATGGCCTTGCATCCATCGTCTCATGTATGATTTTCATAGGCACCATGAAATCAGAGGTAGTAAAAAATTCCATTTATATTCATTTTAATAAAAATTAATTTTAAAAAGTACTTACTATATATACCGGGTGTGGCCTGTAACAGGAGCAATAAATCAAATGGAAGACTCCTCTGACTGCCTCTAGTTATTCGCAAAAGGTCCCAGTGTTTTAAAGTTATCCATTAAGGAGAAACAGTATGTTAAAGTTACGACCTATGAGTGATGTATCTAGGTATCACAACATTGTACCTTATTAATGATTAAACATATTGGTAGTTCAGTGGACATAAAACTAAATGAGCTAAAAAGTTTTTTGAACTCATGGTTTTTTAACTGGTTTAGCAAAAAAAAATTTTTTTTTTGTGTTACACCGATTTAACTTTTTTGGTATAAGTCGACTGCAATAAAACTACATAAAAAAAGGAAAAAAATGTTTTTTTTTTCAAAAAAAATTTTTTTTTTAAGTTTTAACTATTAAATTATGACTATTTATTGGGTTATTAGTGTACCGTTTCATTTTTTGCTCCTATTACAGGCCACACCCTGTATACACGACCGTGCGGTTGGGTTTCTATTTGGCTAAGTTATTCGTTTAATAGTGTAAATATCAGAATTTAAAAACTATGAAAGAAATGTTAAGTAGGTGACTTCCAATTTAAATATCTGATATGACGTTAAATATAATAATTGATGGCCGTGGAAGCGATCTTTTGTTTTGTAATTGACAATGCGAAGATTGCTGAACAACATTAAAAATAGAAAACGACTAGATACTGATACATTCAAGGTAAAATTTGACGCGCGCGAAGTGCAAAAAACATGTATACACGACCTTATAGGTACCTACTTTGAGTATTGGTTAGGGGTACTTTGCGCGTCTATATTAACTGTACGAGTAAGCAAAACATTTTTTTTATTAACCATTCTAATAACGTAATTATGAATTTAAAATTCTTCACCATGCCTCGTTATTTCTGATCACGTCTCAGAACCCTGTATTTGACGTGGCGACCTAATAAACCCCCGTCCCATTCGAATTACCGTTCAAAGAGACGCAGGTCTAACTCCTGTCGGCGCGAAACGCCAATGGCACGTGCTGGCTTTGTATGCCGGTAATCAGGTCACCAGACAAGTTTAGATCTGGAACGGAATAATCGTATTATTACAACGAACCTGGACGATAACTGAGAATAACTTTCGTAGTGCGCAATACAAGTCCCAATTCCATGGGTTTTTTTGTTAATGTTCAGTTCAAGGTTAAAGCGACTAGTTGAAAATATTCTTCTTGGGTTTAAACGTATTGTGAAAACACAAATCGAATTATTTATTAACTAAATATTTTGATTTGTACTTTTTATTTTTCCTCAGTTAGCCTTGTTTGATTGCATATACCCGATAAAATTGACCGGTGGTTGCTAAGACCGAGTGGCCAAGGTGAGCATGTGCGTTCGATACTTCGGACGTTAGGTGATCTCGGTCGTTTTTCTTTGGTACATATATGACATCTAATATTTATAATTAACGGGTTTAGTAAAAAGCAGCCGTGTGGTGCCGGCAGCAAGAATACATTTGTCACCACGCCAACTCTTCCCGCGGGTGTCGTAAGAGTCGACTAAGGGATCGAAGTGTCACTAACCATCCTTTGATTTGATTGATGATGGGCAGCAGCGTCATCATATTGGACACACTACTGCGATCGCCAATCCGCTTGCCCAGCGTGGCGATTATGGGCATTTACCTCCTAATGCGTCTATACGTATAGGTAATAGGAGAGGCCTACGTCCAGCAGTGGACTGATATAGGCTGATGATGATGATGATGAGTAAAAAACACCTTATAGTGTCTTTTTTTGATAATCATCATCAATCTCCTAATGCGTCCGTACGATTAGGTAATAGATGAGGCCTTTATCCAGTAGTGGACTAATTATAGGCTGATGATGATCATCAATTGTGATTTGGCCTTCATTTGTGTTCGGCGTATAGTTACAAGGTTAATGAATGCTTGTCCTTAAATATACCGTTAAATTCATATGGGCTGATTTTTATTTTGTTGTAGTTTATTATAATTTTCCAAATTTGGATATTTTTATATTTTTTGTACTCAGAATCGCGATCTCTTTCGATCCTCATTAGATACAAAGTGTCCCGAGAATTCCAAACATTTTTTTGTCTTCCACTGAGTTACGGTCGAAGAAAGTTTATGAAATATAGTAACACAATGGATTTTTTTAGGACACTTTTTTATTTCTACCCGGATCGAAAGAGCTCGTGATTCTGAGTAGAAAAAATGTAAAAAAGACCAATATTGGAAAATTTTAAAAAACTATATCAAAATATATAATAATCCGCCCATATAGAGTATGTTCGGAAAGTGAAGGCGTGAAGCGTTTGGGCGTAACTGGTTGAAGAAAATTAAAAAAAAAATAGGGTTTCAAAGAATTCGTTCATTTTGTCAGTGTATCTTCACTTGATATATCATGTGATTCTGGTTAATGAGGACGCGCCGTCCCGTTCCAGGTGGAGGCACTGGCCCTGATCAACTGCACGTCGAACCAGTCGGGCTGGATCGAGTGGGCCTACCAGAAGATGAACGCTCGCTCGCTGCGCTCCCGCGGCATGACCCAAAACGTGCTCGACTATCTCATGTGGCACCACTTCGGAAAGGTACACGATACTACCTGGATGCTTAGCCAAGTTGCCAATCGCTAGCGCTTAGTAGCGTATCGTAGTTTTCCCTCTGTCACTCTTTCATATTAGTGCGACAAAGACAGCTGCGATTAACGATGAAGCGCTAGCGATTGGCAACTTGTCTAAGCACCCTGGTGTCCCAAGATTGTGGGATATGAAGGGAAAGTACTCTAAAAATTATTTGGTAAAAAGATACTTATCTTATTTTTAATACCGAGTAATACATCATTCATAGATTTAGTATGACAAGTAGTAAGCTTTAGTTTGTGAGCCTCTGTAGCCTAGTTGGTAATAGTGACCCTGCCTACGAAGCCGGAGGTTCTGGGTTCAAATCCCGGCGAGGGCATTGTTTGTGTATTTATTTATCACAAATATTTATTTCTTGGTCGTGGCTGTGTATGTATTTAAGTAACTATATATTATGTATCTATCTATTATGTATATCGTCGCCTGGTACCCACATCACAAGCCTTAATTGAGCTTACCGTGGGACTAGGTCGATTTGTGTAACATGTCCCAAGATATTTATTTATTTAAGTAGCTATTTTCAGAGGTATGAACAGCAATTCATAATTTTCTTGCAATTTTATGCATTAATTTTAGCCATTTTACCCCATTCCTTTCTTCTGAGACACTATGTTACTTTAGAAGAATTATTTATTTAGGTGTATGATCTCGATTGGCAGCATAAAAACAGGTGGTGTTTTTTTTTCATATTTGAGTGGGTTCGATTCCCAGACTAGGTGAGTATTTTTTAGAAATACTATGAATACATAATTACTTTTTTTTAATAACAAAGTCTTCTTTTAGCAAAATACCCTATCAACGTTATTTAAGGTACTTTCCCTTCATGTCCCATATTTTTGGGACGTTCTGTATACTGTAGTTTTAATATTTTCTATTTTATTTGGTGAATTGGATTTAACTTAACCGTGTTTTTTAATAGTTATATTTTTAACTAATTATAATGATAACATACTGTTTTATGTAATGGTTAATTTTAAGATAAGTTTGAGATTTTCTCTGATGTCAACTCCATCATAACATATTTTGCGAAATCCTGGTGGGAATCGACATTAGATCTAGACTGTACTTAGTCTGTTTTTCCCCGATAAAGAAAAATAAAATGTAGGATAGCGGATCACCTTTCTGTTGTTATTCTGTCATCATCTAAGGTACAAAGGTAGCGTAGTTTGCTGAAATAAATTATCCCGCACGCTCTACTAAGGGCCACGCACGTTCACGGGTTAGGCCACTAACACGGGGTTAAAATGATTCGTGGATGATCCAGCCTGGAAAGGCCATGTAATTGTAAAATAATACATTACGACACAAGTGCGAAAAACATGAAATTCGAAACGAGTGGCGAAGTTCTAAAACACGACCGGATGGAGTGTTTTAAATCGACACGAGTTACGAATTTCATTTTTGCACGTGTCTCGTACGACGTTTTTTAGTACAGATGGACGTCCAAAGTTTTGGAACTGACGTAAAATGAGGCACTTCTCGCACTAGAGCCTAAAAAAGGCAACATCTATACTAAAAATATACATGACTCATAATAGGAATTACAGTTTGGCAAACCAACTTGTCAGTAGAAAAAGGTAGTACATTTATATTCTAATTTTCTATAAGTTTAGCACCTACTTTTTTCGTCTTTTCCTGCAAGCAAATTAATTTAACAGGCTACAGTTAATTCGTAAGTTAGATATAGAAAGCCCTTACATGAAGTACGTGTGTCTGAAACCTCCATGGGTGTAAAGTTACTATCTTATTTCGTTTGTTCTACTCATTTGCGGTTTCAACCCGTCTCAACGTGTTCGTTCAACCCGACAGATTCCCTATATTACGCCTACAGGAAGTTATTGCCATATACCTACCGCAAATTTAATGTAACAATGTGGCAAATGTGGTCTGTTGCGTTTCCTGCCTAGTCAATCCGGGTTCTTAGTTCTCGTTTCATTGTATATATATTAATTAGATGGCCGTTGGGGCGGGAAGGTTCTTGAGTGGCGGAAGGCGTAGCGTGGGTAGGCCCCCGACAAGGTGGACTAATGACCTGGTGAAGATCGCAGGACCGGTCATTGTGGCAATCTTTGGGGGAGGCCTATGTTCAGCAGTGGACGTCTTTCGGCTGATATGATGATGATGATGATGATATTAATTAGGATTTTATTTATAGCTTATAAGCGCTCGACCTTTTTACAAAATAAGCATGAGCTTTGCGAATTCACTGAGGTACGGTTGAATCCGTTAACGCTTATGATTCATACTTTTCTAAATGTCTAAAGAATATTAATTTATAACTTACAAGTTTGACTTTTCTTTGCCTGCGATTTGCTATGCGAGTGTACAGTCTATAAAATATCTAATGAAAATATCGATTGATTCTAGATTAATAAAATTCATTGGCCACTAATGATCATGCATGAGATATATTATTTACACATTTATAATGTACCTACCATAATAAATTATGGTGGCGATTTTATTTCCATCTACCGTTATGGCTAACTCTAAGTGTGCTAATAATGTTAGTGACAATTAACATGGTAAATGATAAAAATGTACTTATTAAACCAGGATCAGGTCATACATTATTTCGCAGAATTAATAGCTTAGCATTTTTGGGAATATTTGTATAATATAAAATCAAAACTAGTTAATGTCTTTTGTAACACTTTTTGATATCGTTCTAATAAAGACGCACAGCGGTAGCCCATCATTTTGGCTGGCCGTACACATTAGGGCTCACGGTACACGTGTAACCCGCCAAACCGGATACCCGTGTTCTTAAGCCCGACGGTACTAAGAACCCGAATTACACGAACCCGCCGGGTACCCGTGTCCGTGTCCAATACACGGATACCGTTTACACGAAACCGCGTGCTACCCGGGTACCCGGGTACTTAAGACCGAACCGAACGGGTTTGAAATAATTTGAGCAAATGCAAATAAGGTCTATTATTGAATGTAACCTGCAGCTTCGTTCGACACTACAAAACAAACGTGTTCAGGAAAGGTCAGCCGATATAACTTTTTTTTGTTGTTATAAATTTCGACTCTATCTGTTACGCAATAAGGTCTATTTGACACGCTTACCTATCCATTTGTACTATAGCTCTTGAGTCTCACGACCCATCCTTCGGTACATAACTTTACCCTCAAAAAGCAGACTTTCTATGCATACACGGCTTCTCGTCAAGGACGTCTCCGAACCCGCGGGTAATTAAAGTCCGTGTAAATAATACCCGTGTACCCGTGCAGACGGGTATTATTTACACGGACTTTAATTACCCGTGTAAATCGGGTCAGAAACCCGTGTACGTGTAACACGAACACGGGTATGAGAAACGTTGACACGAAACCCGGACACGACCGTGAGCCCTAGTACACATTCAAGAAAATTGCTACCCCATACCATTATTCACAGGGTTCAATGTTACATTTTCGGGGTAATTAAGGCACTGGTCTCACCGCGAGCTACTAAGCTATGAACTATCGGCTATATGTATATAATATAAACAATCAGCTATCACGGCCGGGCGAATATCGCCGTGTCTTTTTTTTGCACGGGAGTGCATAATTTTTGTTCGTGTTCATAGCCGATAGTTCATAGCTTAGTAGCTCGCGGTGAGATCAGTGCCTAAACCTGGACTAAGTGCCAGTGTGACAATATTAAAATTTTAAGTGGGCTAAAATGCAACATTTGTAAGTTATATAACTTGTAATGTTGGGGCAGTGCTTTTGCACTATATTAAAGTTACATTCAGTGTGGAAGCCGCTACGGATCTCTTCATATTATTTTCCTAACAATGATAATCTTATAGTCTGTAAAAAGAAGAACGGTATCAGAAAAAGTAATTAACCAGATCTATCAATCACAATCTTACGCAACAGTGAAGGAATTAAAAGACAATAATGACATTAACTGACATTCTGCAAAAAAATTATGTCGTTTCTGTAATAAAAAAAGGAATGAGAAAGATCCTTCAATATCGCGAAATATATAAATTTCGAGCGTTCGTCTCTGTCAGACTAATGACGCCTTTGTTGGAGTGAAAGAAACAAATGCTCGAAATTTCGAAGTTCAAGGTAGTAGAATTACGTCCGGTATTGATATTTCAGAATAATAAATATAATAATTATCATTACTGAGGCACTATTAGTCGAGTCGGAGCCAAAACCAACCGCGAAACGTTTGTTTGGAGCTGACAGCAACATCTAAAGATTGATTTCAGTACTTTGCCCTCCATGTGGCGGCCTCAAAGCGTTAATACGAACCCACCAACGTACATACTGTAAGTTATTAGTGTTATTACGTAACCGACAGAGATGGACCTGCCCACTAAGGCCGGAATCTATTTTAACATTGTTTGTATGAACGGTTAAGTACTCATATGTGGACATTCGCTGCAAATCGTATTTAGATTGTTCTTAACTGGGCAATGATTGCGATTTACTGATTTCATAAAAATTCATGTTACAATTTAGAGTAACAATAACGCTGAAATTGTATATTATAGTATTGTATTTTGTATTAAACTTTTTACGTTGCTGTGACATTACGATTGCAAATGTTGATTATTGGGGCTATGTCGGACATTTGTGCCTCTACGCTATTAGACTAGAATAATAATTTATTCGTCGTGTTAGAAACACTTAACTAAACAAACGAAATGGATTCATATCAGCGTGATGCTATCGTAAGCCAGCGCTAATCTTCCGATGAAATACAAAATTTCAGAATTACACAAAAATATATATATAAATCATAACAAAAAAAGGCCCGGTGTATTACAATTCCAGAACTCCGTTGCCTTAGTTATCTATCGCAATGTGTTATACTGTTTCTGAAGGGTCGACAGTTTCTAAAGCTGCAGGGATATATGGTACGATGGCTTATTATCAACCGAATACAATAATTACCTGCGCCCTGTACCATTTGTATGGTAAAAAGCAATAGGTACTGTTAGCTGCAAAAGCAATAATTTCCACCTTCCTCAGCCAGCCGTACAAAAGAAAAGTAGAATTAAAACAGCAGCGGATATTCTCGAGTAACTCTGTAGAGGCGGTGTAGAAAATCTATTTTATTGTGAAATGCCTAGTTCATATCCGTCGCGCCGCTGGCTGGGTCCGCTCCGGATATTACTGGTCCAACTTCCACGTTCGGTTAAGTATTACGTGGTTATTACTTGATATTATTTTTCATTTGAACTACTTGTGTTATAAGTCGTTTCAATTAGTAAAGTAAGTGAGTCACGGAATTGTTTAACTAAGTGTAACTATTTCGTCCAGTCAGCTATATGTCAATTGCAGTATTACAAATTGCCGTGATTTAAGGACATATTGATAAGACCGAAAGGGACAAACAATACTTATCGGCTTGCTAAGTTAGGAGACGTTTAAAAATAAGGGTGTCTCTGCGTCTCTCTTATTGATGTAAACTTACGAAAGGTAAATAAATACCCCCTTATTCATAAACGTTTGTTAACTTAACAAGCCGCTAATAATTGTTTGTCCCTTTCGGTCTTAACAATGTGTCCATAAGAGCAAAAGGGACAAACAATTATTAACGGCTTGTTAAGTTAACAAATGTTTATGAATAAGGGGATAATATGTAAATAAATAATAATTAATGTTTTATCCCTTTCTATAAACACAAAAATGTCAAACTGACAGATAAGAAGAAACGAATAATTAGACTATGTTGCTTAATGAAAATAATTAATGTTTATCAATAAATGCACCTACAGGGTGTTTTTTTTTCGACCGTTCAAATTCTACGTAGTGAATGTGTAGGTCATACTGACCAACTTTTACTATGGGGACAAAGTGGAAATCGCGAAAAAAAAATCAGCTGTTTCATACATTTCGGCCGGCGTAATGCCGCCAATTTGTATGAAACAGCTGATTTTTTTTTCGCGATTTCGACGTTGTCCCCATAGTAAAAGTTGGTGAGTATGACCTACACATTCACTACGTAGAATTTGAACGGTCGAAAAAAAAACACCCTGTATTATTATAGATTTAATCCACCTAGACGGCTATGCGATTTCTTTTTGCGATTGACATAGTTGTGGCTAAACTTACTTAGAAGTCAAAATTCATGGCGCCATACGAATTTTTAACTGTTACTTCTTGTGTATTTGTTAAACCCGAATAATTATGCATTTAAGTATTTAAAACAATCATAGTGTCGCCCTCTGCTTAAACACAATTTACTATTAAGCTAAGAAGTATCTAAAGCCGAAATTACACCTGTGAGCTCTTACGTAATGTAGGGACGCAGCTACACTGAGGAAGGAGATAGTGATATTCACCTCTGATTCCTTAGTATAACTTACGTAAGAACTTATTATCAAACCGCGATTAGAATGGGATTCGAAAGTACTGTTGACACAACAGTGTATAAGTCAATTTAGGATTATGTTCATAGTTATATTCATATATTTATAGTTTAAGTGCAAAAACATACAGACAATAGATTAATTAAACACTCACTACATCTATAAACAACTCTTTTCTTGGTAAATGTTGTATCATTTTTTGTGTCAACAGTACTCTCGAATCCTTTTCTGATTCCGGTTTGATAATACAGGTGTACGGTTGGCCTAAGGCAATCTGTAATTTTGATCCTTGATAATAAAGTTTTATTTTTATTTTTAACTTCCAGTTCCCCGAGGAACGAAACCACGACTTGACCCAAATGTACCGTATGCACTTCAACCGCAACGTGAACCCGACCAACTTGTCGTTGTTCATCGACGCGTATCTTCGCCGCACCGACCTGGGCATCTCACGTGATGCCGACACCATCAAGGCTCCTGTGCTGAACATTACTGGAGCCCTGTCGCCGCATGTTGAGGACACGGTGACCTTCAACGGGCGACTTCACCCTAATAACTCCACCTGGATGAAGGTAGGACACAGCAGTAGGGAATCTTTATACCATGAGGTGACACCATCAAGGCTCGTTCTGAACATTACTGGAGCCCTGTCGCCGCATGTTGAAGACACGGTGACCTTCAACGGGCGACTTCACCCTAATAACTCCACCTGGATGAAGGTAGGACACAACATTGCAGTAGGGAACCTTTATACCATGAGGTGACACCATCAAGGCTCGTTCTGAACATTACTGGAGCCCTGTCGCCGCATGTTGAAGACACGGTGACCTTCAACGGGCGACTTCACCCTAATAACTCCACCTGGATGAAGGTAGGACGCAACATTGCAGTAGGGAACCTTTATACCATGAGGTGACACCATCAAGGCTCCTGTGCTGAAAATTAGTGAGACACTGAATTAGTGGCTATAGAATGAAAGTTTTTCACCCTGCGCAGCCTAGTTGGTAGTGACTCTGGCTACGAAGCTGGAAGTTTTGGTTCGAATCAGGGTAAGGGCATTATTTTCTGTATTTATTTATCACAAATATTCGTACCTTAGTCGTGGCTGTGTATGTATTTAAGCATTTATATGTATATTATCAAGGCTCCTGTGCTGAACATTACTGGAGCCCTGTCGCCGCATATTGAAGACACCGTGACCTTCAACGGACGACTTCACCCTAATAACTCCACCTGGATGAAGGTAGGACACAACATTGCAGTTGGGAATGTTTATACCATGAGGTGACACCATCAAGGCTCCTGTGCTGAACATTACTGGAGCCCTGTCGCCGCATGTCGAAGACACGGTGACCTTCAACGGGCGACTTCACCCTAATAACTCCACCTGGATGAAGGTAGGACACAACATTGCAGTAGGGAACCTTTATACCATGAGGTGAGACCATCAAGGGTCGTTCTGAACATTACTGGAGCCCTGTCGCCGCATGTTGAAGACACGGTGACCTTCAACGGGCGACTTCACCCTAATAACTCCACCTGGATGAAGGTAGGACACAACATTGCAGTAGGGAACCTTTATACCATGAGGTGACACCATCAAGGCTCGTTCTGAACATTACTGGAGCCCTGTCGCCGCATGTTGAAGACACCGTGACCTTCAACGGGCGACTTCACCCTAATAACTCCACTTGGATGAAGGTAGGACACAACATTGCAGTAGGGAACCTTTATACCATGAGGTGACACCATCAAGGCTCGTTCTGAACATTACTGGAGCCCTGTCGCCGCATGTTGAAGACACGGTGACCTTCAACGGGCGACTTCATCCTAATAACTCCACCTGGATGAAGGTAGGACACAACATTGCAGTAGGGAATGTTCATACCATGAGGTGACACCATCAAGGCTCGTTCTGAACATTACTGGAGCCCTGTCGCCGTATATTGAAGACACGGTGACCTTCAACGGGCGACTTTACCCTAATAACTCCACCTGGATGAAGGTAGGACACAACATTGCAGTAGGGAATCTTTATACCATGAGGTGACACCATCAAGGCTCGTTCTGAACATTACTGGAGCCCTGTCGCCGCCTATTGAAGACACGGTGACCTGCAACGGGCGACTTCACCCTAATAACTCCACTTGGATGAAGGTAGGACACAACATTGCAGTAGGGAACCTTTATACCATGAGGTGACACCATCAAGGCTCGTTCTGAACATTACTGGAGCCCTGTCGCCGCCTATTGAAGACACGGTGACCTTCAACGGGCGACTTCACCCTAATAACTCCACCTGGATGAAGGTAGGACACAACATTGCAGTAGGGAATGTTTATACCATGAGGTGACACCATCAAGGCTCCTGTGCTGAACATTACTGGAGCCCTGTCGCCGCATGTTGAAGACACGGTGACCTTCAACGGACGACTTCACCCTAATAACTCCACCTGGATGAAGGTAGGACACAACATTGCAGTAGGGAATGTTTATACCATGAGGTGACACCATCAAGGCTCCTGTGCTGAACATTACTGGAGCCCTGTCGCCGCATGTTGAAGACACGGTGACCTTCAACGGACGACTTCACCCTAATAACTCCACCTGGATGAAGGTAGGACACAACATTGCAGTAGGGAATCTTTATACCATGAGGTGAGACCATCAAGGGTCGTTCTGAACATTACTGGAGCCCTGTCGCCGCATGTTGAAGACACGGTGACCTTCAACGGACGACTTCACCCTAATAACTCCACCTGGATGAAGGTAGGACACAACATTGCAGTAGGGAACCTTTATACCATGAGGTGACACCATCAAGGCTCCTGGGGCCTATTTCTCGAAAGCTTGTAACTTTTAATACAAGTGGAAGTCTCTCTTTATCGCCATTAAATAGATAAGGACTTCCGCTTGTATTACAAGTTACAAGCTTTTGATAAACAGGCCCGTGGTCTGAAAATTTGTGTGACGCTGAACACTAGGCTATAGAATGAAAGTTCTTGAACCTGCGTGCGTAGCCTAGTTGGTAGTGACCCTGGCTACGAAGCTGGAAGTTTTGGTTCGAATCTGGGTGAGGGTATTATTTGTGTATTTATTTATCACAAAATATTCTTTCCTTAGTCGTGACTATGTATGTATTTATGTATATGTATTTATCTATTATACATATGTAACTTTGCCTGTTACCCAGATCACAAGCCTTAATTGAACTTACCGTGGGACAAAGTCGATTTGTATGAGATGTCCCGAGATATTTATTTATATTTATTACAGGGTCGCGTTTTATAAAGTTACAATTTACAATTTCGCTGTTTGCCTCTCTAACGCACGCACATATTGGCTAGAAAGAGAGGCAAGGTGTCTTCACTTTTCGATAATTATTAAGATCCCAGGGTATACAGGGTGGTCCAAACCTTGACGTCAAAAAATTTTTTTTAGGTTCCCTACGTCATGGGCTATCAGAATATACCCCATGTATGTTAGCCGATTTTTTGTAGTTTTCGAGTTATGAATTTTTGAAAATTTTTTTTTTGAGAAATTCTGGAATGAAGGAATTTATTGATAGAAAAAAAACTATTGGGTTTTTTAAATATTTTCTTTTTGTAAAAGTATTATTACAAATAAAGCATTAACTGACAAAAAAATTAGCGTCCTCACTTTGATACAAGTAGGATAAAAAATACCAAATTCAAAATTTTACGTTAAAAATGCATGAAAATAGCATTAATGTACGTAAATAAAAAAAATATATTTGACCGACTACTCCGAAAAATCCTCATTATTAAGTATCACTTTTTTTTTGCTTTTACGAAGGTTTAAGGTCTAGGGCAGTCTTTACATTACCAAAAATCCTTGGGATATGTTTTATTTTTTTTATTTACGTACATTAATGGTATTTTGATGCGGTTTTAGCGTAAAATTTTGAATTTGGTATTTTTTTATCATACTTGTATCAAAGTGAGGACGCTATTTTTTTTGTCAGTAAATGCCTTATTTGTAGTCATACTTTTACAAAAAGAAACTAGTAAAAAAACCTGACAGTTTTTTTTTAATTAATAAATTTCTTCATTCCAGAATTTCTCAAAAAAAATTTTTCAAAAATTCGTAACTCGAAAACTACAAAAAATCGGCTAACATACATGGGGTATATTCTGATAGCTCATGACGTGAGGAATCTAAAAAAATTTTTTTGACGTCAAGGTTTGGACCACCCTGTATATTTATTATTTACTTATTATTATTTGTCCAGCAGTGAACTGAAGGCTGATCAGGATGCTTAGCCAAGTTGCCAATCGCTAACGCTAAGTAGCGTATCGTAGTTTTCTCTCTCTGTCCCTCTTTCTTATTAGTGCGACTAAGACAGTTAGCTGCCTTTCGTTTACGATTGACGATTAACCTTTCGTATTGTTAAGCACTGATCAGTGACGAGAAGCGTGACTGATCAGTGACTGAAAGAGACTATTAGAAAAAAATATGCGCGACACACGATGGTTTAAGCGTTAGCGATTGGCAACTTGTCTAAGCACTAAGCACCCATGTGTCTGATGTGTCGCACCGGTGTTCCAGATATCTGACTGCGGTATGGTGCTCGAGGAGCAACCAGGGAAGATCTCCGAAGCGTTCCGTCTCTTCCTGCAAGGCGAGGGCTACGGTAAGTAAGCGGACCATTCCGACCGTCTGCGAACGAAAGAGCTAACACAACTGACCATTACAGACAATTAAGGAGGGAGCTCCCTAGCCACGATGCCATTTAGCAAGCGGTTTTTTTTATGTTAATTTGGTGATTATATTAATTATACATCTCATGTCGGTAGTAAAGTTGCTGAAAGGATCACCACTCTTTTTGTTGCACCATGTTTAAGTGGCTTGGCCACATATTTTAGGTGCTAATAACTCAAACGAATAAAAATACTAACATTACCGTAAAAAGGGATAAATAGGAATGACGGGGTGAATAGGAATGTAGTATAAACTAGTCTGTTAGCCCAGGACAAACAGTCCAGTTTGGAATAACACATAAGAAAAAATCTGTTGGTCTAAATTGGACTGTTTGTCCTGGGCTAATAGACCAGTTTACGTTCCTATTTACCCCGTTTTACGGTACATAATCTTTCAAACGTGAAGACGTCATAGATAGTACAGAGGTACATAGTGTCATAGACCTACGAAGTAGAACAAATATTTCAAGCCTCACTTTGGTAGGGTAATTTGGTATTGGCAACATACATTTTATAGAAATAGTAATTAATTAGTTTATTCGTAACATACACAAAAATCACAATTTACAGAAACGAGAAGAAATAATACAAATAAAAAATTGTACGCTACGAAATAGTATTTTCAAGTATTCGTCAACTAAGTTCGACTTCGTACGTCTATTACATTTCATACATAATTAATTAATTTTCAGTAAAGATAATACCGTCATTGAGATTGCCAATCCCGTTATTTGCGATTTCTGGAAATGAAAAATCTATTCAAATGACATATGTTTACAGTCTTCTTTCTCCAAATTATGAATTTACACTTGGGTATTGGCAATCTCAACGACCTATTTTTGTTGAGTCCAACGTTTGTGGTAGCTCTTTTGGAAAAGATGTATTTTAGAGCGGAAATGTGAACAGTTAGGACATGTTACGAGTCTTTATGTAACTTATAGTTTTTGATGTTCAATTATTATCTAAAATTAAATTAAAGACTATGCTTGTATTCTAACAGAGTTGGAACACCTGGTTTAAACTAACATTGTAATGTATTTATGCAAAATTACAGGTAAAAAATCATACTAGGTAGGTACTTACTGACATTAACCTCCACATGTTCGGAGTAGTATTCTAATAACGACTAAATTATTAAATACATGTTAAAGATATAGTAGGTAATTTCGGAATTATATAAATGTATTCAAAAAAGTAGGTAAGTACACTAAACTTTCAGTACAGATACGATACAGTT
Organism: Thaumatotibia leucotreta; assembly: GCA_025490895.1. Taxonomy (NCBI): domain Eukaryota; kingdom Metazoa; phylum Arthropoda; class Insecta; order Lepidoptera; family Tortricidae; genus Thaumatotibia; species Thaumatotibia leucotreta. Next base: position 148,267 of record JALPQI010000990.1, read on the forward strand.
GATGTAATACTAAAACATTACAATCAAATCTATTTAGACAATCCAACCTCATTGAATTGAACGCAAAACTCTTATGAATATGCAAAACTTTGCATACAAAATGATGTACTCGTACTCTGTTGCCAAACACTTGTGCCACAGATGCTGCCAAGTAGACTCATTCAAGCTCTACAGTGGCCCGTGGGTTTCTACTGCGGACGCGTGCATAACAAATTTTGATATTATACCTGGAAATATTATTAATTTCTAAAACTCCGTCTCTATTTCCGTCCTGTTGAAAACACTACCAAATTCTAAATTATATCTATATTTATATATCGTTCCCTCAATATTTTTATATAATTTATAAATTTATGCACGCGACTGTAATTTATGTGTATTTTTCGAATGTAACGAATTAGTATAATAAATATTTAAAATGTGTACCAAATGTGAATGTATTCTAGTCATTTACTCATTGTTATATAACGAATAGCATAGTAACTATGGTTAATCATTGATATTATCAAGGAAATGACTGCTTTTAGTGCTTTTAATGTGTAATTCACTATAATGGACATCTTGACAATAACATAAACATTGTCATGCTCTTAGTGCGAATGTGCACCGGCTAGCTTTGCATTGAACGACTATTATCTCTCGACCACGCCTCGCCTCGCTCGATAGATGCAACACCGGTACCACGACGACACATTTCACTACAACATCTAAGCCATTAAAAACAAACACAACACTGACTTTAGACACCCGAAACTATTTTTGCATCTGTTTGGCTGCGCCATCTTACTAAACATCTAATCGTTATTTATTTAAACTTTTTTCTATACTTGGAATGTAAACATTTTCATATATTTTGTTAGATAATAGATTTGTTAGATAAACAATTTTATGGCTTTCGTCCGGCATTAAATCTTCAAAAATCATTTAGTGTTGTCAATATTTATTTTACCCGTTTATTTCGTTTTACATTACTGTTTCGTTGACTCTTGAGTGCAATACAAAACGAATAATTACTAAAACATCTTACCATGTTAGGGCGTATAACTTATTTAAAATAATATGTTCTGAACCAATTTTTTTTTCTTAATTACGTTTGAGCCTGGACATAGCATTTTGCGGCCATCCTATTCCGGTATGTATTAGCGGGAAAGCTTTGCGTCATGTGGAAATGCGTTGCTTCTCCTTTTACTTTAATATTGTGTGCGCTAAACAGTAGAATAAAAAACTCCCGACAGTCGGTAGAAATGTGAATTGCTAGTTTTGATACCCCAAGTAGAATTAAATCTAAAAACAAAGTAGGTCTGGTTGTATTTTGTAGGCGACTATGTGACTGTCTAAACACGTTTTTTTTATACAGAATTGATGTAATTTTACCTGAAAATTTTAATGTAATAATTTTATCATTGGACATCTAGTGCATGCTCTTCTTACTATCAATATCACATGCATATTTTGGTACCACTTACTATATTTTAGTAGAAACATTATTTAGTCCTTATTTTACCAACAGGATGACTATGAAAAACTTGTACTAAGTTTGTATACAATTATTTATATAGTAATAATGACAATACAGACAAAATAAGTAGGTGCATATTATAAATGCTTTGTTCCTCTTATTTAACGTTTTAAAGCATTTCCTAGTCATTCTGAATTCAAAGTGACAGGTGGCTAAAGAAATCCTTGTTTTGAATGTTAGGTTTTAACTTTTATTGATTTTATTAACTCAATTTGATGAATAAATGTAGGATTCAGTTGTGACTATAAACATCAATACGTTTTAAAATTAAAGTTTTCTTTAGCCACAACACGACTACAGCACGTGTTTTCTCATTCTTTATTTTGTTTTTATTTTTCATCACGGTAGGTGTTGTGCAACTGCAAAAAATAAGCACGCCCTGCCATAGAGAATCAGAGCCAGGATCTGTGACCGTCTAGAGCTTTCGTAGAAACAGTAAGTCACCCCTTATTTTCTTAATTCTCGTTTATAACGTGCGAAAATAATGCTGCCCATTGTAAGAGTTTTACGCAGTAGATCACATACAAAGTCTTGTAATTCATATGATTATTTTCGCACGTCACATCCCTGTAGTGCTTTAATGTGTAATATTATTGTACTACCTGTATTATATGACTTGACATTACCCAGTTTTGTTGAGAATGGTTTTTATTATGTACCTGCTCAAGTACTGAGGTTTTTCTACAATTAATAATTTAACTCATATTTTTGTACTTTTTTTTTAAATAAATTCATATTTATTTGTTGTCCTGCTAACGTTAATTTAACAGGAATGCACATAATTGAAGAATAGCAATGAAAATGACTACAAGAGATTCTCAGAATATTTTAAAAATTTCAAATGGGCATGTAAAGAAAACCATTCTGTACAATTTAGCCCACAAGACATTCTTACCGTGATAAACGTATTTGTGTGTTTATTAGGTATTATACAAAAACACGTCTCTTACGCCTGTGCCCTATTCAAGATTTTATGAATGTTCTATTAATTGTAATAGTGTCCATTAGAAAGATTTACTGTTTAGGAACCGGTAGCCACGAGAAAATCGCGAATAACTATCAAACGCAAGAGTGCATGGACCGGTGTTATTTTCATCAATACTGTTTACAACCATTTTGTCTTGTTATTGTGGTAGGCCAAACGCCTAGCACCTGCCAGCATAAATGTATTGATTTTCCAATTTCAACCTAGTGACTTAGAGAAAATGGTAGCTATGTGTTTACATGTTTCAACATACTTCAAAAAAGAGGAGATATTCAATTTGACTGTATGTTTTTTTTTTATTATTACTTACGGCCTGTTTCACAATCCTAGGATACGGTAAAACTACCCAACCATGGTCCGAAACTAAACTTAATATCTTCGATTAAGTAGGATTAGTATTATACTCGTATTAATGACTCAGTTCTTAGACAAAATCTTCTCATTGATGATTTAAAACCTTATATAATGATGATCAAACTCAAACTGTTTTATTATTTGCAAATATAGGTAGTACATAAGAGTGTGATGGTAATACATTTTTTTCGTGTTACTATATTTGACCATTAGGCATTCAAAAACAAATGATATTTAATTATAAAATTAATTAAATAAGGAAATTATATAATTCATTAATTAATAGCTATAACAAAAAAAACTAAAATAAAATGAATAATAAAATTAAAAAATGTCCCAAAAATGCTTAATTACGAGTTAAACTTGTGGATCATAGTTGTAGTACTGATAGTTGGATGGTTTTACGATTAATATATCCGTCAGTTAAGATCATCTCCCCGGAATCTCCATGTATAAGAAAAGTACGGGTGACATTTATCTGACAAATATATTTTATTCGAAGACTGAACCAGGCCATAACTATGAATTCTTATTCGAGGCTACGTTAAAAAAAGAGAGCAATGTTGTTTTACAAAAACGTTTTATTTTTATTCATTTGATACACCGGATATATTTGATGCATGAATTACAAATAAGCCCAAAAGTAACAAATTTTCATAAAGTTAGTTAATAATAATTGGTATGTGCCTACCTCTAACAATATGTGTTCCTACAAATTCCGAACGTCTTTGTAAGGTATTAGGATCAAAAACCCTGACATTTCTATAGTTGCCGATTTCTAAGGATGAACTTTTGACAGTTATAGATTAATCCTTATTAATATGAGGGTAAGACTCACTATTTTTCCGATAGTCTTAACGTCATATAATAAGGCTCATTCCTAAACTGTCAAATGTTCATTCTTGGAAATCGGCTACTATAGAGTTACCAAGCTGCCGCTAAAAATGGTTTGTCCCTTTCGGTCTTAACAATGTGTCCATAAGAGCAAAAGGGACAAACAATTATTAGCGGCTTGTTAAGTCAGCAGCAGGCTTAGTACATGATTGGTGCGACAGTATGTCGCTGCGAGATAGATGTCCCGTCCTTCGCTAGCCATATTAACAAAAGAGGGACGGATAGACTATCTCGCGGCGAGATACTGTCGCGTCAATCATATGCTAAGCATACAGGCGTTTATGAATAAGGGGGTTAGAGTTTTCAAGCGGTTTCTTCGTTATAAAATTGCTTTCGCAGCTATACAATGATATTCAAATTCCAACCAATCTCTGCCCAGTTGCACCGCTCTCGCCGACCAAGATCG